>OY019130.1:40168046-40375643 GCA_955652365.1 Eristalinus aeneus
TAAATAATTAAATAATAAATAATAATTAATAAATAATAAATAATAAATAATAAATAATAAATAATAAATAATAAATAATAAATAATAAATAATAAATAATAAATAATAAATAATAAATAATAAATAATAAATAATAAATAATAAATAATAAATAATAAATAATAAATAATAAATAATAAATAATAAATAATAAATAATAAATAATAAATAATAAATAATAAATAATAAATAATAAATAATAAATAATAAATAATAAATAATAAATAATAAATAATAAATAATAAATAATAAATAATAAATAATAAATAATAAATAATAAATAATAAATAATAAATAATAAATAATAAATAATAAATAATAAATAATAAATAATAAATAATAAATAATAAATAATAAATAATAAATAATAAATAATAAATAATAAATAATAAATAATAAATAATAAATAATAAATAATAAATAATAAATAATAAATAATAAATAATAAATAATAAATAATAAATAATAAATAATAAATAATAATAATAAATAATAAATAATAATAATAAATAATAAATAATAAATAATAAATAATAAATAATAAATAATAAATAATAAATAATAAATAATAAATAATAAATAATAAATAATAAATAATAAATAATAAATAATAAATAATAAATAATAAATAATAAATAATAAATAATAAATAATAAATAATAAATAATAAATAATAAATAATAAATAATAAATAATAAATAATAAATAATAAATAATAAATAATAAATAATAAATAATAAATAATAAATAATAAATAATAAATAATAAATATAAATAATAAATAATAAATAATAAATAATAAATAATAAATAATAAATAATAAATAATAAATAATAAATAATAAATAATAAATAATAAATAATAAATAATAAATAATAAATAATAAATAATAAATAATAAATAATAAATAATAAATAATAAATAATAAATAATAAATAATAAATAATAAATAATAAATAATAAATAATAAATAATAAATAATAAATAATAAATAATAAATAATAAATAATAAATAATAAATAATAAATAATAAATAATAAATAATAAATAATAAATAATAAATAATAAATAATAAATAATAAATAATAAATAATAAATAATAAATAATAAATAATAAATAATAAATAATAAATAATAAATAATAATAATAAATAATAAATAATAAATAATAAATAATAAATAATAAATAATAAATAATAAATAATAAATAATAAATAATAAATAATAAATAATAAATAATAATAATAAATAATAAATAATAAATAATAAATAATAAATAATAAATAATAAATAATAAATAATAAATAATAAATAATAAATAATAAATAATAAATAATAAATAATAAATAATAAATAATAAATAATAAATAATAAATAATAAATAATAAATAAATAAATAATAAATAATAAATAATAAATAATAAATAATAAATAATAAATAATAAATAATAAATAATAAATAATAAATAATAAATAATAATAATAAATAATAAATAATAAATAATAAATAATAAATAATAAATAATAAATAATAAATAATAAATAATAAATAATAAATAATAAATAATAAATAATAAATAATAAATAATAAATAATAAATAATAAATAATAAATAATAAATAATAAATAATAAATAATAAATAATAAATAATAAATAATAAATAATAAATAATAAATAATAAATAATAAATAATAAATAATAATATAATAATAAATAATAAATAATAAATAATAAATAATAAATAATAAATAATAATAATAAATAATAAATAATAATAATAAATAATAAATAATAAATAATAAATAATAAATAATAAATAATAAATAATAAATAATAAATAATAAATAATAAATAATAAATAATAAATAATAAATAATAAATAATAAATAATAAATAATAAATAATAAATAATAAATAATAAATAATAAATAATAAATAATAAATAATAAATAATAAATAATAAATAATAAATAATAAATAATAAATAATAAATAATAAATAATAAATAATAAATAATAAATAATAAATAATAAATAATAAATAATAAATAATAAATAATAAATAATAAATAATAAATAATAAATAATAAATAATAAATAATAAATAATAAATAATAAATAATAAATAATAAATAAATAATAAATAATAAATAATAAATAATAAATAATAAATAATAATAAATAATAAATAATAAATAATAAATAATAAATAATAAATAATAAATAATAAATAATAAATAATAAATAATAAATAATAAATAATAAATAATAAATAATAAATAATAAATAATAAATAATAAATAATAAATAATAAATAATAAATAATAAATAATAAATAATAAATAATAAATAATAAATAATAAATAATAAATAATAAATAATAAATAATAAATAATAAATAATAAATAATAAATAATAAATAATAAATAATAAATAATAAATAATAAATAATAAATAATAAATAATAAATAATAAATAATAAATAATAAATAATAAATAATAAATAATAAATAATAAATAATAAATAATAAATAATAAATAATAAATAATAAATAATAAATAATAAATAATAAATAATAAATAATAAATAATAAATAATAAATAATAAATAATAAATAATAAATAATAAATAATAAATAATAAATAATAAATAATAAATAATAAATAATAAATAATAAATAATAAATAATAAATAATAAATAATAAATAATAAATAATAAATAATAAATAATAAATAATAAATAATAAATAATAAATAATAAATAATAAATAATAAATAATAAATAATAAATAATAAATAATAAATAATAAATAATAAATAATAAATAATAAATAATAAATAATAAATAATAAATAATAAATAATAAATAATAAATAATAAATAATAAATAATAAATAATAAATAATAAATAATAAATAATAAATAATAAATAATAAATAATAAATAATAAATAATAAATAATAAATAATAAATAATAAATAATAAATAATAAATAATAAATAATAAATAATAAATAATAAATAATAAATAATAAATAATAAATAATAAATAATAAATAATAAATAATAAATAATAAATAATAAATAATAAATAATAAATAATAAATAATAAATAATAAATAATAAATAATAAATAATAAATAATAAATAATAAATAATAAATAATAAATAATAAATAATAAATAATAAATAATAAATAATAAATAATAAATAATAAATAATAAATAATAAATAATAAATAATAAATAATAAATAATAAATAATAAATAATAAATAATAAATAATAAATAATAAATAATAAATAATAAATAATAAATAATAAATAATAAATAATAAATAATAAATAATAAATAATAAATAATAAATAATAAATAATAAATAATAAATAATAAATAATAAATAATAAATAATAAATAATAAATAATAAATAATAAATAATAAATAATAAATAATAAATAATAAATAATAAATAATAAATAATAAATAATAAATAATAAATAATAAATAATAAATAATAAATAATAAATAATAAATAATAAATAATAAATAATAAATAATAAATAATAAATAATAAATAATAAATAATAAATAATAAATAATAAATAATAAATAATAAATAATAAATAATAAATAATAAATAATAAATAATAAATAATAAATAATAAATAATAAATAATAAATAATAAATAATAAATAATAAATAATAAATAATAAATAATAAATAATAAATAATAAATAATAAATAATAAATAATAAATAATAAATAATAAATAATAAATAATAAATAATAAATAATAAATAATAAATAATAAATAATAAATAATAAATAATAAATAATAAATAATAAATAATAAATAATAAATAATAAATAATAAATAATAAATAATAAATAATAAATAATAAATAATAAATAATAAATAATAAATAATAAATAATAAATAATAAATAATAAATAATAAATAATAAATAATAAATAATAAATAATAAATAATAAATAATAAATAATAAATAATAAATAATAAATAATAAATAATAAATAATAAATAATAAATAATAAATAATAAATAATAAATAATAAATAATAAATAATAAATAATAAATAATAAATAATAAATAATAAATAATAAATAATAAATAATAAATAATAAATAATAAATAATAAATAATAAATAATAAATAATAAATAATAAATAATAAATAATAAATAATAAATAATAAATAATAAATAATAAATAATAAATAATAAATAATAAATAATAAATAATAAATAATAAATAATAAATAATAAATAATAAATAATAAATAATAAATAATAAATAATAAATAATAAATAATAAATAATAAATAATAAATAATAAATAATAAATAATAAATAATAAATAATAAATAATAAATAATAAATAATAAATAATAAATAATAAATAATAAATAATAAATAATAAATAATAAATAATAAATAATAAATAATAAATAATAAATAATAAATAATAAATAATAAATAATAAATAATAAATAATAAATAATAAATAATAAATAATAAATAATAAATAATAAATAATAAATAATAAATAATAAATAATAAATAATAAATAATAAATAATAAATAATAAATAATAAATAATAAATAATAAATAATAAATAATAAATAATAAATAATAAATAATAAATAATAAATAATAAATAATAAATAATAAATAATAAATAATAAATAATAAATAATAAATAATAAATAATAAATAATAAATAATAAATAATAAATAATAAATAATAAATAATAAATAATAAATAATAAATAATAAATAATAAATAATAAATAATAAATAATAAATAATAAATAATAAATAATAAATAATAAATAATAAATAATAAATAATAAATAATAAATAATAAATAATAAATAATAAATAATAAATAATAAATAATAAATAATAAATAATAAATAATAAATAATAAATAATAAATAATAAATAATAAATAATAAATAATAAATAATAAATAATAAATAATAAATAATAAATAATAAATAATAAATAATAAATAATAAATAATAAATAATAAATAATAAATAATAAATAATAAATAATAAATAATAAATAATAAATAATAAATAATAAATAATAAATAATAAATAATAAATAATAAATAATAAATAATAAATAATAAATAATAAATAATAAATAATAAATAATAAATAATAAATAATAAATAATAAATAATAAATAATAAATAATAAATAATAAATAATAAATAATAAATAATAAATAATAAATAATAAATAATAAATAATAAATAATAAATAATAAATAATAAATAATAAATAATAAATAATAAATAATAAATAATAAATAATAAATAATAAATAATAAATAATAAATAATAAATAATAAATAATAAATAATAAATAATAAATAATAAATAATAAATAATAAATAATAAATAATAAATAATAAATAATAAATAATAAATAATAAATAATAAATAATAAATAATAAATAATAAATAATAAATAATAAATAATAAATAATAAATAATAAATAATAAATAATAAATAATAAATAATAAATAATAAATAATAAATAATAAATAATAAATAATAAATAATAAATAATAAATAATAAATAATAAATAATAAATAATAAATAATAAATAATAAATAATAAATAATAAATAATAAATAATAAATAATAAATAATAAATAATAAATAATAAATAATAAATAATAAATAATAAATAATAAATAATAAATAATAAATAATAAATAATAAATAATAAATAATAAATAATAAATAATAAATAATAAATAATAAATAATAAATAATAAATAATAAATAATAAATAATAAATAATAAATAATAAATAATAAATAATAAATAATAAATAATAAATAATAAATAATAAATAATAAATAATAAATAATAAATAATAAATAATAAATAATAAATAATAAATAATAAATAATAAATAATAAATAATAAATAATAAATAATAAATAATAAATAATAAATAATAAATAATAAATAATAAATAATAAATAATAAATAATAAATAATAAATAATAAATAATAAATAATAAATAATAAATAATAAATAATAAATAATAAATAATAAATAATAAATAATAAATAATAAATAATAAATAATAAATAATAAATAATAAATAATAAATAATAAATAATAAATAATAAATAATAAATAATAAATAATAAATAATAAATAATAAATAATAAATAATAAATAATAAATAATAAATAATAAATAATAAATAATAAATAATAAATAATAAATAATAAATAATAAATAATAAATAATAAATAATAAATAATAAATAATAAATAATAAATAATAAATAATAAATAATAAATAATAAATAATAAATAATAAATAATAAATAATAAATAATAAATAATAAATAATAAATAATAAATAATAAATAATAAATAATAAATAATAAATAATAAATAATAAATAATAAATAATAAATAATAAATAATAAATAATAAATAATAAATAATAAATAATAAATAATAAATAATAAATAATAAATAATAAATAATAAATAATAAATAATAAATAATAAATAATAAATAATAAATAATAAATAATAAATAATAAATAATAAATAATAAATAATAAATAATAAATAATAAATAATAAATAATAAATAATAAATAATAAATAATAAATAATAAATAATAAATAATAAATAATAAATAATAAATAATAAATAATAAATAATAAATAATAAATAATAAATAATAAATAATAAATAATAAATAATAAATAATAAATAATAAATAATAAATAATAAATAATAAATAATAAATAATAAATAATAAATAATAAATAATAAATAATAAATAATAAATAATAAATAATAAATAATAAATAATAAATAATAAATAATAAATAATAAATAATAAATAATAAATAATAAATAATAAATAATAAATAATAAATAATAAATAATAAATAATAAATAATAAATAATAAATAATAAATAATAAATAATAAATAATAAATAATAAATAATAAATAATAAATAATAAATAATAAATAATAAATAATAAATAATAAATAATAAATAATAAATAATAAATAATAAATAATAAATAATAAATAATAAATAATAAATAATAAATAATAAATAATAAATAATAAATAATAAATAATAAATAATAAATAATAAATAATAAATAATAAATAATAAATAATAAATAATAAATAATAAATAATAAATAATAAATAATAAATAATAAATAATAAATAATAAATAATAAATAATAAATAATAAATAATAAATAATAAATAATAAATAATAAATAATAAATAATAAATAATAAATAATAAATAATAAATAATAAATAATAAATAATAAATAATAAATAATAAATAATAAATAATAAATAATAAATAATAAATAATAAATAATAAATAATAAATAATAAATAATAAATAATAAATAATAAATAATAAATAATAAATAATAAATAATAAATAATAAATAATAAATAATAAATAATAAATAATAAATAATAAATAATAAATAATAAATAATAAATAATAAATAATAAATAATAAATAATAAATAATAAATAATAAATAATAAATAATAAATAATAAATAATAAATAATAAATAATAAATAATAAATAATAAATAATAAATAATAAATAATAAATAATAAATAATAAATAATAAATAATAAATAATAAATAATAAATAATAAATAATAAATAATAAATAATAAATAATAAATAATAAATAATAAATAATAAATAATAAATAATAAATAATAAATAATAAATAATAAATAATAAATAATAAATAATAAATAATAAATAATAAATAATAAATAATAAATAATAAATAATAAATAATAAATAATAAATAATAAATAATAAATAATAAATAATAAATAATAAATAATAAATAATAAATAATAAATAATAAATAATAAATAATAAATAATAAATAATAAATAATAAATAATAAATAATAAATAATAAATAATAAATAATAAATAATAAATAATAAATAATAAATAATAAATAATAAATAATAAATAATAAATAATAAATAATAAATAATAAATAATAAATAATAAATAATAAATAATAAATAATAAATAATAAATAATAAATAATAAATAATAAATAATAAATAATAAATAATAAATAATAAATAATAAATAATAAATAATAAATAATAAATAATAAATAATAAATAATAAATAATAAATAATAAATAATAAATAATAAATAATAAATAATAAATAATAAATAATAAATAATAAATAATAAATAATAAATAATAAATAATAAATAATAAATAATAAATAATAAATAATAAATAATAAATAATAAATAATAAATAATAAATAATAAATAATAAATAATAAATAATAAATAATAAATAATAAATAATAAATAATAAATAATAAATAATAAATAATAAATAATAAATAATAAATAATAAATAATAAATAATAAATAATAAATAATAAATAATAAATAATAAATAATAAATAATAAATAATAAATAATAAATAATAAATAATAAATAATAAATAATAAATAATAAATAATAAATAATAAATAATAAATAATAAATAATAAATAATAAATAATAAATAATAAATAATAAATAATAAATAATAAATAATAAATAATAAATAATAAATAATAAATAATAAATAATAAATAATAAATAATAAATAATAAATAATAAATAATAAATAATAAATAATAAATAATAAATAATAAATAATAAATAATAAATAATAAATAATAAATAATAAATAATAAATAATAAATAATAAATAATAAATAATAAATAATAAATAATAAATAATAAATAATAAATAATAAATAATAAATAATAAATAATAAATAATAAATAATAAATAATAAATAATAAATAATAAATAATAAATAATAAATAATAAATAATAAATAATAAATAATAAATAATAAATAATAAATAATAAATAATAAATAATAAATAATAAATAATAAATAATAAATAATAAATAATAAATAATAAATAATAAATAATAAATAATAAATAATAAATAATAAATAATAAATAATAAATAATAAATAATAAATAATAAATAATAAATAATAAATAATAAATAATAAATAATAAATAATAAATAATAAATAATAAATAATAAATAATAAATAATAAATAATAAATAATAAATAATAAATAATAAATAATAAATAATAAATAATAAATAATAAATAATAAATAATAAATAATAAATAATAAATAATAAATAATAAATAATAAATAATAAATAATAAATAATAAATAATAAATAATAAATAATAAATAATAAATAATAAATAATAAATAATAAATAATAAATAATAAATAATAAATAATAAATAATAAATAATAAATAATAAATAATAAATAATAAATAATAAATAATAAATAATAAATAATAAATAATAAATAATAAATAATAAATAATAAATAATAAATAATAAATAATAAATAATAAATAATAAATAATAAATAATAAATAATAAATAATAAATAATAAATAATAAATAATAAATAATAAATAGTAAATAATAAATAATAAATAATAAATAATAAATAATAAATAATAAATAATAAATAGTAAATAATAAATAATAAATAATAAATAATAAATAATAAATAATAAATAATAAATAGTAAATAATAAATAATAAATAATAAATAATAAATAATAAATAATAAATAGTAAATAATAAATAATAAATAATAAATAATAAATAATAAATAATAAATAATAAATAATAAATAATAAATAATAAATAATAAATAATAAATAATAAATAATAAATAATAAATAATAAATAATAAATAATAAATAATAAATAATAAATAATAAATAATAAATAATAAATAATAAATAATAAATAATAAATAATAAATAATAAATAATAAATAATAAATAATAAATAATAAATAATAAATAATAAATAATAAATAATAAATAATAAATAATAAATAATAAATAATAAATAATAAATAATAAATAATAAATAATAAATAATAAATAATAAATAATAAATAATAAATAATAAATAATAAATAATAAATAATAAATAATAAATAATAAATAATAAATAATAAATAATAAATAATAAATAATAAATAATAAATAATAAATAATAAATAATAAATAATAAATAATAAATAATAAATAATAAATAATAAATAATAAATAATAAATAATAAATAATAAATAATAAATAATAAATAATAAATAATAAATAATAAATAATAAATAATAAATAATAAATAATAAATAATAAATAATAAATAATAAATAATAAATAATAAATAATAAATAATAAATAATAAATAATAAATAATAAATAATAAATAATAAATAATAAATAATAAATAATAAATAATAAATAATAAATAATAAATAATAAATAATAAATAATAAATAATAAATAATAAATAATAAATAATAAATAATAAATAATAAATAATAAATAATAAATAATAAATAATAAATAATAAATAATAAATAATAAATAATAAATAATAAATAATAAATAATAAATAATAAATAATAAATAATAAATAATAAATAATAAATAATAAATAATAAATAATAAATAATAAATAATAAATAATAAATAATAAATAATAAATAATAAATAATAAATAATAAATAATAAATAATAAATAATAAATAATAAATAATAAATAATAAATAATAAATAATAAATAATAAATAATAAATAATAAATAATAAATAATAAATAATAAATAATAAATAATAAATAATAAATAATAAATAATAAATAATAAATAATAAATAATAAATAATAAATAATAAATAATAAATAATAAATAATAAATAATAAATAATAAATAATAAATAATAAATAATAAATAATAAATAATAAATAATAAATAATAAATAATAAATAATAAATAATAAATAATAAATAATAAATAATAAATAACAAATAATAAATAATAAATAATAAATAATAAATAATAAATAATAAATAATAAATAATAAATAACAAATAATAAATAATAAATAATAAATAATAAATAATAAATAACAAATAATAAATAATAAATAATAAATAATAAATAATAAATAATAAATAACAAATAATAAATAATAAATAATAAATAATAAATAATAAATAATAAATAACACATAATAAATAGTAACATAAAATAAATACTAATTGCAACAGTTATTAATCTCTAATTAGTTCATTATCAACGTGAATGCATCTAAACATGAATTTGTCATTAAGAATTTCAATCCTCTTACCAGTCTGGAAAATACCTGCTCTCTCGTGTAGTATGAGTGTTGAGAATCCTGTGGGATACGATTGTATTGACACCTTATGTGCAAATTTTGTATCCACAGTTAAAAATGCAGTTGATTTTGCAATTCCAAAGTATACTATCAAGAGTGCTAATACCGCGCTCCCAGATTTTGATACGTTTAAAAAATTCTGAACGAAAAACAGGCTTCGTCACCGTATCGACTCTTTTCTTGAAAGTACGAAATGCATCAACCAAGCAATTCAAGACGAAATTACGACTTACAGAAACTTACATTGGAATAATCTCCTTTCACCTTTTGAAAAGTTATCTAAACCTTTTTGGAAAGTAACCAAAATCCTAAAGATGAAATTATTCAATTTTCCTCCTCTTAAGGTACAGAATAACTTGTACAATTCTCCTTAGGACAAAGGTAACATTATGGCCTTAACTTTTTCTTAATTTCACTTGGTGTCAGCTCATCTTAGTGATGTCCAGACTGTAACTGTAGTTGCAAGCAGTCAACGGATCATAGTTGAGTCGATAGTAACCCCCAATAATTCTTTCAAAGAATTAATCAAAGCGAAGAAATATGCTGGTATAGACAGAATTAGCAACAAGTTGCTCAAGAAAATTCCTAACGTGGGTATTTCGTATCTTACAGCACTGTTTAACTCTTGTCTCAAAATTTACTATTTTTCTGAGCATTGGAAATGTGCAAAAATTCTTTCTATCCCAATCCCTATCCCCAAAAGACAAACCTTAGAGCTATAGAGCTATAGACTATTAGTAAATTGTTAGAAGAAATAATGAAAGAAAAGATAGATAAGTGTTTATTAGATACAAACATCTTGAAGAACTTTCAGTTTGGGTTTAAAAGCGGGCACAATACAAATCGCCAGCTGGTTAGACTCAAGAAACCTATTGAAAAGTTAAATATGAAAAATTCAACTGGACTTGCGCTACTCGATATTGAGAAAGCTTTTGATACAGTTCGGCACAACGGATTGCTTCATAAGCTGCTCACGTTCGGTTTTCCGATATATTTAATAAAAATTATTAAAAGTTTTCTTTGTGAAAGAAAGTTCCTTGTCAGCATACAAGGCTGCAGTTCTTCGGTAAGATGAATTCAATATGGTGTTCCTCAAGGGTCTGTCATTGGCACCACCTTATTTAATATATACGTCTCTAATCTACCGGATCTGGGTAGCAACATAAATCTGACTATGTTTGCCGATGACACCGCTATTTTCGGCATTTCATATCTTGTAGTTTATTATGATCTGAAAAAGGCTCTTAACTACCTGGAAAAAAACTGTTCCCGTCGTAGAAAAAGTTGTTTTCTACCCCACAGCACTAAACTCAAACTGAGTGGCCGTGATGTAGATTGGTCTGACTCCTGCAACTACTGAGGATAATACATAATCGCCACCATCGGTAAAATAAATATAAGAATAAAGGTCCTCTATCGATATCAAAACGATTTTCCAAGCCAACCTCTTGTATGGCCCCCAGTTTGGCTTAAAACACACAAGTCAAAACTGCAAAGAGCTCAAAATAAATTCCTCAAAATTATGCATAACTTGCCTCGTCATTTCTCTACTCGAAGACTTCATGAATTAGCCAATATCGACTCCCTTGATTATTTTTTTTAAAATATTTATAATAATATCAGTTGTCTTAATAAAGAATAAATTGTATTAACCAGAGTTATTTAAATAAGGTTTATTTGAATTTTTGGAGATGTTTGCAATACTAGTCTTATATAAGTGTTTTTGTTTGTAGTTTCCCCTTAATTATAATTAAGTTTATTCCTTTTCTCGTTATAAAGAATTATTTTCTAGCTGTAAAGGTAAATATATTATTTATTTATTTATTATTTATTTTTCATTATTTCTTAAAACAATTCATATAATTATTTAAATATAGTTTAAAATATGCATAAATAGAGTATTTACAATTGAAATAATGTTTATGACATTAGATATTTTTATACAGTAGGTAATAAAAATAGTGTTAAATGCCACCTCTTAGGCTGAGATACTAAAACTAATAAATTTAAAAGGTTAAAATTTACAGAAGAAGCGCGAAAGACAAGAGAAACTAATACATTTATTATACTTTACTTTTTCGTTACCTTACATCAGAATGCCAGAAAAAAACAGTTCTAAGTCAGAGTAATTTAAATTAAATAGCCAATTTCTTAAATGCTTTTCAAAACTTCGAGAGTCAGCTAAAGATCTTATAAAAACTGGAAGTTTATTAAACATGCGGCATGATGATACCAAATAAAAATTACGAAAGGCAGTGGTTCGATATTTTGGAACAGGTACAACAAAAGAAGTATTCGAACGTAGTCCAAAGTTTGAAATTATTCTCAAATTGTGGTGACCTGATCTCGCGAAAAACACTTTTAATACCTTAAAATAATAAAGATGTCTAACGGGAAGAATTTTCGAATTAAGAAATAGCGGATGACATGGATGATGATGGCTTTTGTTAAAAATTTTTCTTATCACCTTTTTCTGTACATGTAATGCCATATTGCAATCTTGAATGGAATAAACCAAAGTAAATTATTTTAAGCAATTCATTCGAGCAGATTTTTCTAAAGTAAAAGAAGGTACGGAGAGTACTACGCAAATATTCACCTAAGTAGTGAGTATGACGCGAAAAAGACATTTTAGAATCAATAATAAGTCCTAGATATTTAAATTCTTTTACTTCCTCAATCAAAAAGCAATTGTTACTGCAGTTAATAGTACTATTAAAAGCTTGTAAGGAAGAGCAGGTGTGGCAATTGCCACAAATAGTTTTCAACTGTTGACAATCCGGAGCGTGATAATGCGTTTAGATTCTGTAGGTTTGATAAACTGAAGAACATTACCTTAGTTTTAGAGCTTATATGAAGACTGTGTTCAGCAAACCAAACCCTCAATAGATTAACATCCCAATTAATATTGGAAATAAGTTCTAGGTAACTTTTAGAACCATAAACGCAACCTACATCATCCACGAATACAGTTAGTTTTCCTTTAAACTCTATAGAAAAAATGGAGTTAATGTAAATAAAAAACAATATTGGTCCCAATACTGAGCCTTGAGGAACTCCTAAATTAAGATATCGGATTTTACTTCTCATATCCCCGATTTTCACTCTTTGAGATCTATCTGACAGATACGAGCGGAGCCATTCGTGCATAAAACCACGAAACCTATCTTTTGCATTTTCAGTAATAGTTTCTCATGGTTAACCATATCAAAAGCTTTTGTAATGTCCACGAACAGCCCTGCTGTGAACATTTTGTTATCCAGGTTGGAAAACACATTTGCACAAAAGTTTAGAAGAGCATCTTTAGTAGATTTTTTGCGCTGAAAACCAAATTGGTTAGGACTAAAAAACTTTAATTTGTTTAAAAAAGATAACATTCTGTTCTTCATAACTCTCTCGAATATCTTGGTAAAAGATGAAAGAAGAGATATAGGTCTATAGTTCTTCATGTCATCTACAGAACATTTCTTATATAAAGGAATAACATCGGCGCATTTGAGAGCTGCCGGAAAAAACTTCTGTATAGACGCTCAGATTAAAAATATGTGCCAGTATATCTATAACAAAGCACGCAATTTGTTTTAGGATTTTATTGGAAATGCCATCAAAGCCCGCTGCGTTAGAGTTTCTTAAATGTCGAATTTCTCTTAAGAGTTCTAAGGGTGTGATAGGAATGAATAGAAAACTGTTTTCTTGCACTTGATCGTTGATAGAAAGCCCGATAATGTAGTAAAATAAGTATTGAATTTATTAGCAATATTCAATTCACCAAAAATTTTATTGTTATCTAACGTAATGGAAGAAAGAAAGCAAGTATTAGAACGTTTATTTAGAATATTATTAACTATTTGCCATTCTGATTTCACGTTTCCTTTAGCAGCAGTGAACTTTCTCCGAAAATACATATCACGACAAATTGTAATTTCTTCTTTAATTTGAGCACACAGCGTACTATATTTGGTTTTTAGCCTAGTATTACATGGATGTTTCGTACATTTAATTCGTAGTTTATTTTTTCGTTAGATTTTGTTGACTAGATAATCCGATATCCAAGGCTTTAGTCTTTTTTTGGCTTTCTTTGTCCTGATTACACTGACTGAACGAGCAATATATTTATCTAGAGAGGAGATAAAAGAGTCATAAGCCGAAGAAGCATTTCCTTCTAGATAAACATTAATCCACGTTTCAAGGAGAAGATAATGTTTTAGCTTAGATATATCTATTTTATGACGCATGCACGTAGGGTCAACTTTCCGACGAGAAGCTATCAAATCCGAAATATTTAAAACAATACCTATCATGGAGTGACCAGTTATTTTAAAATCAAATAAACATTTCTCATAAGAAGTGAGAGTTATATTAAAAAAACGGCAGTAGATGTGATCCAGACAACTTCCTGAAGCAGGTCGAGTAACATCGTTAATGAAAGTCTGTTATCCATGTGAAGCTAAGAAAGTTAAAAAATTTGACACAACTTCGTTCTCATCTAATAAATTTATATTAAGATCACCCAAAATTAATAAATTGTTCGCGATATGTTTTTGAAGAAGCTGGGAAAATTCGGTGACAAACGAAACAAAGCTGAATCTGTGTAATCTGTACATACACAGTACCACAATTACTTTCTTATTTATTTTTAAAGAGACCTTTAAAATATTTAACTCATGTTATTTACTTCATTGACTACAATATCATTTCTAATAAAACACCCAACACCGCCGGAAGCGTAATTATCATTTGTGTTTGCAAAGAATGAATAACCTGGCATATTATAATCATTTTTTTTTCAAAGTCATAAATCCAGATTTCTGAAACAACTACAATATCAGGAAGACAGAGAAAAGCATCAAGATGTGAAATCAGAGAATTAAAATTTTCTCTTAGACTTCTAATATTCTGATGTACTACAAACAGCTTATTCCAACAGTAGGAACTTTCAAAAAAAAACGTTATTAAAATTAGAATAAGAATTCACAGTGGAATGGTCATCACATAATTCTTAATAATTCTTAAAATCGAAATTCATTTCATTTAATTAAACAAGAAAAAAATATCTCATCCAATAGTAATAAGATCTTCAAAAGATTTAATAGAAATGACCCTTCCACCTTCTATCTTTCTAACCAAAATTCGATTGCTTGTGAACCAAACAAATTTATATTTATTTTTTTTGCTTACATCTCTTGCTTGCATAAAGAGAGCACGCGTGTATGCCGTAAGAGCATCATTGATAAAGACATGATAACCTATAACTCTAAACTATACAAAATTGTAACCTATGTTAAGCTTTATCTACATAAAATAAATTTTAAAAAATAAAATTGCGTGTTGAGAAGACCCGCCGTAAATTGAGCATAATTTTAAGTACCTTATTATGTGCAACTTGGAGTCGCTTAATATGGGTTTTCGCACAATTATCTCATACCAATTGCTTGGAAAATCCTTAAAAATTAATATTTTGTTCTTTGCATTAAGAGATGATTTGCGATCTATAAGTGAATAAGGCATTTTTATAAGGACATCGATCTTAGCTAAAGTCTCTCGTACCGAAGGTCAATTTCTGGTCTAGGTAGATCTTTAAGTACCTCATAGTATTGACCCACGGTATTATACAATTGTCTTGGTTGAGACTTCCAGTGGGCAAGAAGCGAGCAAGTCTTCTTCGGGTGAGAAAAATTGCAATGCACCTATCAACATTAATTTTTATCTTACAGTGTTTGTAGTATTCCAAATTGTAGATTGTTCTTAATCACCAGACCATACTTGTCTGAAGAAAATAACGCAAATCGTGTTCGTAGAGCGCAATATCACAATTGGGAACACTAGTTAAATCTCTAAGAAGAAACACATTGAAAAGAACAGGGGTCAAAACCGAGCTCTGTGGGACTCCGACTGGGACAGGTTTTATTAAGGAGAATGCCTCATCAACGTATACTTTCAAGGCTTGATTAAACAGATTGCTTTGTACAATTTTTAAAAGGTATTTTTAAAAATATAATTTTATCAGTTTGTATATTATACCACACTGAATCAAATGCCTTTTTAATGTCAAGGGGGACTAAGTCAGTAGACTATTTGTTGCTTAACCGTCCTACAAATTCTTGAAATTTGATGCGTAGTGCTGTGATTTTTCCTTAAACCAAACTGCTCGGGAGGACGAGTGTTTGTCGCACTCAAAAATTCAATCGTAAATTTAATCACCCTTTCAAGAATTTTACTGAAGCCATTTAAGAGGCCTATGGGTCGGTAATTGACTGGATCGGACGGATTCTTTCCATATTTTAAGATAGGTATAACCTCTGCTTCTTTCCATGTAGCTGAGAAGTATAACATTTTTAAACATGCATTGATTATAAAAGTTTAATATATCAAGGCACTAGTTAACAACTGTTTTATTACATGGTTACTAATATTATCGAGACCAGGCGATTTCCGAGTTTTGAAACTATATCTCCAGAGTTGTGAGTTCGTTTGACGGTAGGGAAATATCGGAATTGTTAAAGCTAGATATCCTGTTCTTCAGAATCGAGGAATGACAAATAATTGGCTGTGGTAGCATGATTTTTAATAAGTGCAGTAGTTAACACATCGGCCTTATCTTTATTAGCTGTTACCAATGGCCCATTTGCCTTAAAGTCGAGCTGTCGTAATTTATTGTTCCATAACGCATTTCTATACTCATTTATTCGGATTCTAATTAGACGAATGTATATATTCATATCATAGCAATCATTTAGTTATCTGTTCCTTTGCCAGAGCCTTCTGTAGTTATTTTTTTCCTTAATTAAGGAAAGTACTTCCGCGGCAGAGTAAATGCTCTTCTAGGAGGTACTTTTAAGGGAACAGAGGCACGTATGCTTTCGGATATATTGCTATGAAACGTTTCAATAAAATCGTCAATATCGTGGTTATTATTCAAAGCAGAGAGGGTTTTTGGACTAGTACTTATCTTATTAGTGAGATAAATACATCCCAGTTCGCGTTTCTATAATCGAAGTATTGCACGTTATTAATAATAAGAGAAGCTACAATGTCTATAGTTTAGATCACCTCCTATGACAATATTATGGCTGTTTAATAATCTTCTAAGATAAATTTTCAACCGGATTACGTGTTTCTCCAGGAAAATTTGCAGAAAAATTTTAAAGGACGTATTATTACACTATTTGATTTCGATACCAATATTTTCTATTACTAAAGTGTACATCATTTGCAACACATAATGAACAATACTAATTTTGACGAGAATGACAACACCACCCTTTCTACTAATCCACATATAAGACAAACATCAATATCTAGATTGGAGAGAACATTGGAAAACTCAAATCTCTTGTTGCGAATGCCTCTTGCTTTCCAACATAAAAGTTTAAGACGAGACTGAGAATTACTTAACATTATTACAGAGATATTTTGTTGCAAGCTGAGCAATTGCTTTAAAGTGTTGAGCTTTACTTTTACAGTTTTCAAGTTCAGAGATCATATAAGAGACCATATTCCCCGTGTCCCCACATTTGACAGTTGTGGCACTCCACATATTTATCGTATTTTTTAATGTCTTTGCAGTTAAGACCGAGTGTTGTGAGTTATTTTTTTAATGAGTCAGTAGAACGTCTAAACCAAAAAGTACCACTTCGAATAATTTTTCAGATCTGAAATCATATGAGAAAAATTGGCATTTAGAAAATTTTGAGAGCATTTAGTGCAGTATTATAATAATCGATTGATTCACAAAAGACTTTGATACCTATCAACATTTTTTTTAACAATGTAGTCCTTGATGTTTAAATTATTAAATAACTTATGCACAAATTCACAAGTTTTTAGAAGGATTTTAATTGGGGGAATGGATATTTTTTTTTCACTTGTTGCTCTTGTTCACTGGTGCACATCTCCTCCCCAAGATCGGTCCTTATTGAACTGGAGAGGGAGAATGAAGTAACACGACGCAATATTTTGCTGTTTGAGGACATGGTATCCTCGAGATTGATGACGCGACGCTTCAATGTTACGGTTTTTTCGCGGAAATTGAAAGCTCGACCTAACAGATCGCGAGAGAACTGTTGTACTTCGTTTTTCATTCTATGTACATCAAAGAATGAAATTGCAAATGGTCCACTGAAGTGAGTCATTAGTTACCAAAATCAAATCAGCCTAATTAAATATATTAAAAGCAATGTTTATAGATAACTAATATCAAGAAACTATCGAAAACAGTTCTTGGACATGTACTCGCTCAGAAATGAATTATCTGAAGCTTAGTTTAAGTTTACACACATAAGGAAATGTTGTGTATAATACCTTCCATATGCGGAAAGAGATTGGAGTAGTGCAACTAGAATCTTTATTATTGTTAAATTTTTGCGTCATGTTAAATGATTTATTATACCCTTTACCCATGAAATGAAATCACAGGAAATGAAACAGTTTTGCTAATAACTGCAATGTTGATTTATTTCAGGTAGTGTATAAAAACAAGCCAAAAGACAAAAACGTTGAATTACTAACAAAAAAACGCCTATCCCTCCGTTCTATTACGAATAAAGTTAAAGACAACAATACTTAATGTACGTTCGTAATATTGGCGCTATTTCTTAAAGTAGAAATAATTTGGAACGAACAACACTCAACTTGGATCAAACTAAGTACTTTTATATTAAGCTCTAAATATTAGAACATTACAAACCATTAATCTTTAGCGAATATTAAACGTAACTGAACGATTAATTAAAAGTTTAGCTCTGTTTTGAACCCAGTTATGATTACCAATTTCCCTTTTTCTCCTGCAAGATTTAAAAAAGTGCATGATGAATGCGACTGTTTTTCAGGCTACAGGTTTTGTTTGAAGGTACCAAAATACATGTCGGAAGTTAAAGATAAGAAAATTAACATAAATCAATAAATTGTTAAAACGGACTCAAGATTGTTGATAATATTTATCTCACAATCATTCAGTTCATTTCATCGAAAAAGAAACAATCGCCCAAATGTAAGCAAAAATGAAGGAATGAAGGATATCAAAAATTCTAAAGTTAATGCTAATAAAATAAAAGAATTGTTCATATTAGAATTAAATAGTAAATGGTTATTAAAACATTTCAAAGTAATATTTGTGAACGGTTTGTATCAAATGCAATTCTCTGCATTGCGTGCATTGTAAAATTAGAAATTGCAGATGCAAATTGCCTTGGAAATATAAGTAGGAAAATGAAACATTTTTTAAAAATGAAGCATTTTGGTATTTACATTATATTTATTATAATCATATTAAGACTATGCGAATATATAAATCATTTAAAAAAAACTTAAACCGCGCTTATACCATTTCTGCGCCGAAATCTATGCAAGAGAAGCATAAAAAAGAAATCTTTATTTCTTAGAATTCAGCCATTTTTTATGTATGGACTTTTATCAGTTTTTAATCTCAAATACCGCCTAAACTAAGCCGATTAGGCCCCCTCCCACACATACAATTCATTTCATTTTTCACAATTTTCACTTAATCGAGATGCCACAAGTATCGGAATCATGCCCAACATAATGCCCAAATATCTCACAACACTCCTCACAGCCAATGGTCGCCTATGTGTGTTCAAAACGCCGAACTTACGCCAATTTACATTCGTGTCCCTTGAAGCCCTGTACAAAGGAGTTCGGAGCACAATGGTTTCAAACTTCTGGAAGTTGATTTTCAACTTCCAGTCGTCGCAAAATCGCTGGATTTTCTCGCTGTAAGAGGATATTAATTACCTCAATCTTCGGCGCTGGTCTGTACAAGGCAGGCCCGGTGCACTGGGTTTTAGCCTTGTTTGTGCGATAGAATGTCCGAAACCAATTTTGACGCGTACAGTATCATGCCCCGCCCTAACTCCAGATTAGTTATTTGGTATTATTTTTTTGTCTTAAGTCCTCTATATCAGGACTCTATTGACAATATTTTCGAAAACCTTGCTTATGCAAGGGTGTAGACTTATCGAACGAAGATTTTTTGGAAGCGAGGAATCTGTATCCCTTTAGTGATGGGAAATACTATGGGTAATAAATAATGTACATTACGATAGTGTATATTTCTACCGCCTCTTTGGGGAGATGCCGCAACCTAATATTCGGTATTCTATCTATTCCCGTGGACATTTTGTTCTTCAAACTGTTGAAGATATCTTCGAGAGCCACCTTCGAAATGAGTGTGGCGTTGGAACCATTTTGTGCCACGACATTATCATCATTGAATTTGGTGAAACCAGATTCTCCGAACGCCGTTGCTGTGTTTCATTTCGAAAGTAGAAATGGTTAAGCGAGGCTCTGTTCTCCAAGTCGTGATTCGGCCTACGAGAATCGTTGACCATTTACATGACCTGAAAAACTAAACCTATTGCTTCTACGTTCTCTTGGGGATCCTCAACAATGAAAATCTCATTTTCCAGCACGGCCCCATCCGGATAGATGCCAACTGAAGTCAGTATGTTTGTGTTGACAGTTGTTCTGTCAAGTCGAACAACCTCCAAGTCGTTATGATCCCTCTTTTGGAAGATCCGGTTGATTTTGGAGAGCATACCCGGACCGTAGGTAGATGTCGCCATCTGTTCTCTGTGATACTTTGGGAACCGTTTTGTCCATAGTACGTTTTATAGCAGTGTCCATTTGTATGAGGTACCTGTTAACCTCCTCGTTCGTTAGGTTTCTGTTCGACGGTGGCGTTAAGTTATTCAGACGCAGTCAGGCTAGGACTCTGGAGAAGCGAAGCCAACCAGCCTTACAATAATTGTAAGGGTACGCTTCCACGAATTCCTCCATTTCTACCATTTCGTTCACAAACCGAATAGCTGTACTCCACCGTTGCTAAGCAGTTCCTAACCTGTCTGTTTACGTCCCGTACCGTTAGTCGTCTGTCAATAGCATCAGATCTAAATAAGACCCACTTCTGGGGAAGGACGGTCTATTGGTTGCAAGCAAATTCAGCTTGAACTCAATAGAGTGCTGCGCCCACCGATCAAGGAGTGAATTTCCCCTGGGATTTGTATTATTTCATTCCTCATGCTTCGTGTTCAAATCGCCGACGACAACAAAGTAGTTGTCCTCAGAGCATAAACGAAGCTTTCGAAAGAGAGTTTTGAGCGCCGAAATGATTTACAATTTCTTCCCACCTTGGAGAGAAATGGACGCAATACACGTTTCCAGTACACCGAAACTTTGCACCTCACCGTAATACATGATCTTATGGCGAATGCTCTTTCTAATGAAGAGAGCGATCCCACCCCCTTGTGTGGAGTGGGGGCGGTCCCTTCGAATAACTATGAAGTGTTTGTACCTGATTGTGTCTCCGGTTTAGTTCCGTTTCCCTAACAATTAACACATCAGGCTTATGGGACTCCGACAGGTTGAACAAAATTAACCTTCTCTCGATCCTGACAAGTGAATTTGCATTCACTGCCAGGATCGAAAGGTCTCCAGCTGCTGGGGCATCCATTAAAATGGATACGCAATTGACCCAGTGGGTCTTGACGAAAGCACTCGGTAAATCCCTAGAAGACCCTTCTGGAACTGCTCCATTTGGACCTTCATTGAGGCCAACATGGAGAACAGTTCCGCGAAGCCCACGTCCTCAATTTGAAGTCCTGTAAGGGACTCGAGGATGTTTTCCGGCTCAGCTGAAACATCTAATCTCTTTAAAAGAACGATTTGGACCTTTTCATCCTTCGGGGTAAAGGTCTAGAACTCTACCCTAACTGCCATCATCTGATCCTTAACCTTCCTATAGCTGTCCACTGATAAGCAGTGGACCGAATGTTTCTGAAACCCCTTGTTTTTATTTTGATGTTGTTCCCTACGGACAACTTACATAACTTGATTGTTTCAGTGGTGTCCATTCCGCTGACATTTATTGGTGGCATCCTCTTCTTCTTCATTTGGATGGTCTGGTCTCGCTGCTGATGTTGTTACTGCTGCTGTTGTTGTTTCCTCTGCTTCTGATGTTGCTGTTGATGCTGCTGTTGTTGTTACTGTTGTTGTTGCTTTTGTGGCAGCGACCGTTGCGGGTTAGAATGCTGCATCTGTTGTTACTTGGAGTGCTGCAGCTGTTGTTGTTTCCGCTGCTTTTCAAAAGCCAGTTTCTTTCTGGCCTCTAGCCTTAGCTGCACCGTTGCGGGTTAGAATGCTGCAACTGTTGTTGCTTGGAGTGCTGCAGCTGTTGTTGTTTCCGCTGCTTTTCAAAAGCCAGTTTCTTTCTGGCCTCTAGCCTTAGCTGCAGAGCTTTTATAAAGGCCTCCAGCTCCTCTTTTTCCCTGATCTTTTCCGGCAACTCCCTCTCCTCAGCGGCCTGCGCACCAGCCCTGGATGGGGCCAGTTTCGCGAAAATATTACCCTGTCCGCTATACGACGCCTAACCGCCTTCTTCCTCTTCTTGTGGCGCTACAGTCCGGGGTGGACCTGGGCCTCAACCAACACGCCTCTTCAGCCAGCACGATCTTTCACCAGCTGTTTCCAGTTGCGCACACAAAGTTGGTTGACGTCCTTCTCCACTTGTGTGCGCCACCCTAGTCTAAGTTGCCCTCTGTTGCGTTGTCCCAATGGCTCGGATTCAAAGACTTTTCAGGCTGGAACAGTGGTGTCCATGCGCTCTACATGCCCAGCCATCTTAAGCATTGTTTCCGTAGACGGAAATCGTTAAATCTCTCCTCCAAATGCCATCAACGCAAACAGGACCAAACATCGCCTTATCAACGTTGTCAATGTCTTCCTGTTTCCGTTTTGCAGATTTGGCTGAGGCTTAAGAGTCTTTCGTTTCTTGAGCATTTCGTGGCCTTCACACGAAATGTCACCCTCCATCGCGAAACGATCATGTTCCATTGGGTCACAAGCAGTATCATGCATTTCACTTGTCCTTTTGGTTCTCTTTTCTGAGAATGAAGACAAATTTAATTTTCGGTTCACTTTGCCAGGAAAAGCCAAGGTAGAATTTTTCTGTTTTCTCTCCCGATTTCTGGGAATTGCACAAAATTTTGAAACCACACATGAACTACACCAGAACCAGATGCCATCAACGCAAACAGGACCAAAAATCGCACGCAAAACTTTTCTCTCGAAAAGACTAAGGGCTTCCTCAACCGCCTTTGCTAACGTCCAAGATTCTGCGCCATATAGTAGGACGGGGATGATCAAGCTTTTATATAAAGCGAGCTTAGTCTTTCGAGAGAGGGCTTTATTACTCAATTGCCTCTTGAGCCCAAAGAAACAGCGGTTGGCAAGAGTGATTCTGCGTTTGATTTCGGTACTGATGTTGTTGTCCCTGTTTACCGCGGAGCCGAGGTAGACGAAGTCCTTAACTACCTCGAAGTTTCTGCTGCCTAGTGTGACGCTCCGTCCGAGACGTCGATGTTGTGTGTCCTTCCTTGATGACAGCATGTACTTCGTTTTGCCCTCATTTACCGCAAGACCCATTTTAGCCGCTTCCGCTTCAATGCCAGCAAACGCCTCATTGACGGCTCGCTGTGTTCGTCCAATCACGTCAATGTCATCAGCGTAAGCTAACAATTGAACTGACTTCTGGAAGATCGTGAATCTGGTGTTGACTTGTGAGTAACGCACGATCTTCTCGAGGATGATGTTAAAGAAGTCACATGACAGTGCGTCGCCTTGTCTAAAACCTTTTTTGACATTGAAGGTCTCGGTGAGTTCGGTACCGACCTTGAAGGAGCAGCGAGAGTTCTCCATCGTCATCCTACACAATCTGACGAGTTTGGTAGGAATGCCAAAACTAGACATGGCACTGTATAGCTCGTCTCTATGCACACTGTCATGCAGTCATGCAGCCTTGAAATTGACGAATAGGTGGTGAGTGTCAATTTGCATTTCTTGGGTCTTTTCCAGGATCTGCCGTAATGTGAAGATCTGGTCTATTGTGGACTTCCCTGGTCTGAAACCACACTGATAGGGACCTATCAGGTTATGGACAAATGGTTTCAGACGCTCACACAGGATCTTGTATGCGATGTTCAGGAGACTAATCCCTCTGTAGTTGGCGCAGTCAAAGGAGTCTCCTTTCTTGTGGACCGGGCAAACGACGCTGAGATTCCACTCATCGGGCATGCTTTCCTCCGACCATATCTTACAGATGAGCTGGTGCATGCGCCCAACCAGGTCATCTCCAGCTGCTTAAAATAGTTCTGCGGACAGTCCGTCCGCTCCAGCAGCTTTGTTCGACTTAACCTTGGATATTGCTATCTTCACTTCGTCTAAGTCAATGATCGACTATAAAAATTTATCTGTAAAGACCATAAAATTGCTCTTAAAGTTTTCGAAATCCAAATCAGACTTTAAGTGAAGTGATTGCAGAGTTTCCAAAAGAACAAACAAAGCTCAACGACGGTTAATTTTGTAAACACTGACACAAAAGTTACTAATTAGTTACATATTTCAACAAAATGAAAATATTTTTTTATTTATTTACTCTATTTCATATACATTACAAAGAGTTTCTACAAATAAGTAATGGTGAAGATTTATCAAATAGTTAAAAACACTTGTCAAAAGACAACTTCCGAGTATACCATCAGTTTTAGCATATGTATTATTTGTTGAGGGGTCAATTAATAGGGATACAAATAAATTAATTTTACTTCAATTACATTAGTATGTGGGGCAATTAAATTAATAAAATTAGATTTCATGTTTGAAATGAGAAAAATAAATACAATGCAAAAAACTGCGTTCAGTAAAAGGGTCTGAGAATACAGAAAAACATTCGTTAGGTTATAAAATGTAACAGAGAATCAATTTACGCAAAGTTTATTGAGAAGAGAAACTGCTTTAATTTTTTCAAGAAAGGTGCTTTAACTCTTAAAATCAGCGGTAAATTATTAAACAAGCGGGGCGCAGTAACCAGATAGAAAAGTTGATCTATTAAAAAAAAACTTTAAGAATTTTATAATAATAAAGATGAAGTGAGCGTCAAGATACAAATGTCTCGATAGGGAACATTTATTGTGAATGAGCCCTTATTGTTTTTTTTTTGGTTTGCTATGACATCTGTGAAAAGTTTTTAGTATACATCAAGTCATTGAACAGAAAACATATTTTTTCATCTTGTAGAATTTCGTGTAGATGTAGAATTTTGTACCAGAAAGTGATGATTTGCGGAAGAAAAGTGCTGCAGAGTCGCATCGAATGCTTGTCGAGGCATATGGTGATCATGCTCTATCAGAAACAACATGCAAAAGATGGTTTCAACGGTTCAGAAATAATGATTTTGATGTGAGAAATGAAGAACGTGGAAGACCACCAAAAAAGTTTGAAGACGCCGAATTGCAAACGATATTGGACGAAGATGGCTCTTTGAGTCACAAGCAAATGGCAGCAATGTCAAATGTTGCACAACAAACAATTTCTGACCGTTTAAAAGTCAGTGAATGAAAGACAGATGGGAAACTTGTGAAATTATGCTTCAAAGACACGAAAGAAAATCGGTTTTGCATCTAAGTGATACTGGCGATGAAAAATGGATTTATTTAAAGAATCGTAAATGGAAAAAATCATGCGTTAATCTTGGGCAACCATCAACATCGACTGCGAAACCAGATCGATTCGGCAAGAAGACAATGCTATGTGTTTGGTGGGACCAGAAAGGTGTGCTGTACCACGAGCTCCTAAAACCTGGTGAAACCGTTAATACTGATCGCTACCGACAACAAATGATCAATTTGAACCATGCATGCTTTAAAAGACGAACAATTTTATTTCCGTGGTATTCACAAATTGCCAGAAAGGTGGTCAAAATGTGTAGAAAACAATGGCCAATACTTTAAATAAAATGTTTTACTTTTCCATTAATAATTAGTGTTTTATTTTCAAATAAACATTTCATACCGGTATACATGGTAAAGGTTCCGGTTCGTCCTACGATTAACTTTAAATAAAGTACGATTCGCATGCTTCTGTCTTACAATTAATGGATTAATTTTATTGGAAAGAGCAATGCCCCAAACCGTTGGCCCATATTGTAACTTAAATTTAAATAATGCATTATAGACTAATGCAAATAGGTAAGCAACAACAAAGGCTTAAATGATAAATTTCCCGTAAAACTTGAATTAAATATTTTGACAGAAAGATATTGTGATCCTTTTAATTAAGTTTAGTATCTAGAATGAACCCTCAATATATAAAGTTGTCTACTTTTTCTATATCAAAACAATCAGCAGAACAATTATTATAGCAATTAAATGATACTTCATCAAGTTGATGAGAACTTAGTGCAGCCAGGCAAGTGATAATTTATCAATACTTCTTCTTCAACAACTCCAGAGAACCATAAATTTAGTCTTCTGGCTAATGATAAGTTTATGCAAATGATGCCACTTACGCAGAATTTCCAGATCATAGTTCATGAAAGCATATAATATAAAATAATTTGATTCAGAGTACGATAAAAGGGAATTAGAATAGATAAAATATAAAATAAAATCCAAAACCCAAACTTGGGGAACGCCTAAGTTTATTACTTTGTCTGCTCTCAAAATATTTCTAATTTTTACCTCTTTCTTATGATCTGTTAGGTAAGAAGCGAACCAATTGTAAATGCGCCCTCGAAAACCTAGCGTACGAATATATAGCTTATTCAGTAATTTTGAATGATCGACTATGTCAAATGCCTTAGTTTTATCAATAAATAATATGGCTATAATCTCAGAGTGGTTGATATAATTCACTACATAGCTTCAAAACAGCATTCTCAGTAGAATTTCCCTTTCGAAACCATATAAGGAATTATATAAGAAGAAGATTAAGAAGTTATTTTTATCTAAGTAAGAAAACACTCTAATTTTAATCCATTTTTCAAACACATTGGCAAAAAGAGGTAAGAGTGAGATAGAACGATAGTTATTGAGAGCAGTGGTTTCAGCTTTTTTATGCAGCGGAATAACAATAGCTACTTTAAGTGCATCAGGGAAAACCCCTTTTTGCATGCTAAGATTAAATATGTATGTCAAGACATCAGAAACATTAAACGAAATTTGCTTTAAAATTTTACTAAATATCATAACATTTAATATGGAATTCGAGTTTCTTAGAGACCTGATAGTATTATAAACTTCAAACACGGTAAAATTTTCAAAGAAAAACTCTGAGATCTGAACAAATCATCGATAATATCGCCCGGACAATTGCATGAATTTCTTGGAAGGCTATTAACAAAATTGACATTTATATTCGCAAAATGATTCACGAATATATTAGCTACAGTTGTTGGATCATTTGTTAAATTTTTCCCTATTAATCATCTGATTTACTACTTCCACTCTAGTTTAGAGTTACCTGAGCTTTCCACAAATTTCTTAATATAGTATTGTAGTTTAAAACGCAAAACTTCGCTACATAGTTTTCTGTAATATTGTTAAAATCTAAAACTAAGTGTCTTCTTAACTTAGCAAAAAGTTTGTTCTTGGTATTGATTTTTTTAAGTAAATTCAAAGTCATCTACACTTTTAAGTACACACGTTTTTTTAAGAATAATAAGTTGACTATTATTTGTGATATGGAGTTGAAGTTTCTTCAGAAAGATATCAAAGGTCAATGAAGGATCTTTTGTATTATAAACTTCGAACATCAAACCATAATCAAGTTTATCAAAGTCAATTTTATTAACAGAGTTAACAAAACTCGGTTTATGCCTTGACATTCGACAATTAATTTACTGATCATCACTTGATGATCAGTAATCTTAATATCAAATACTTTAGATTCAAAAGCAGTAGTATTGTTCTTTTGCAATCTTGTGAAGATATTATATAAACATGATGATTCTCTAGTAGGTTTGTTTATTAAGGAATTGGAACCATAAAGCGTTAGATCCGCCAAAAAGTTATTAACTTCAAAAGAATTAGATATTGTGATATTAAAATAAAGTCACCTAAAAGAATTTGGTTTTTGCACTTCAAGGAATCCTAGAACTCCGATAATTTAACTAAGAATTCACTTGCAGTGGATGAGTGCAATCTGTACATTCCAACAAAACTATCCTTAACCATATATAAGTTAAAAGCCAAACGAATTAAGTCAGCACATTAAGCGCCTTTAAGGATAAGTCTTAGAATGTCACATACAATATCACTTCTATAAAAGTCTGCCACCCCACCTGCTGAATATGCGTTATTGCGAATATAAACTTTTAATTCGAAATTTCATAATCATAAATCCAAACTTCAGAAACAAATATGAATTCTGGTGAATGGTCAAGAGAAGCAATTTGAGTAGGAAATACATCAAAATATTTTCAAAGACTATTTATGTTTTGGTAAACTGCCGAAAACCCAGAGTAATGTAGTACAGTAAACATACATGATATATATTGAGAAGTACTATTTTCCATGTTGAAATTATGAGAATTTTATAATTTCATAATAGTCATATATATTGATATTAAGAAATATTAAAGCCATTTTTTTGAAAAATCCTCATAATTTCGTAGTTTTATCGCATTTTCGCTTTTTCTTCTTTTAATAAACGGGAATGAATTTCTTATCCACATATATTTACATTTATTTTGAGCATTAAGCTGCTTGGCTTTCTTCATGTGTACGCAGCAAGGTAGTCATTAATGAAAATGCGTTAGTTGTTGTTGACAGTCAGAAGTTTTAATTTTTTACTCTTAAAGTTCCAAAAAAGAGAGGTGATTTTTAAAGTCATTATGAACAAATTTTCAGCAGCATTATTAGGATTGTTAACTGCTGTTCTTCTCATACTTTTTATCACGCAAGTCTTAATGTCATTTTGCTGTACTTGCATTCCAACTTTTTCAATTAGAAGTTGAATGATCCTTTCTTTGGCATTTGCATACGTCAACTCAAGCATACCCACAATGTCAACTTCAGTTTGTTTTTCCCTTTGTTCCATTGTATTGATCTTGAATTCCAGAGAGTTTACCGTTTCCGTTAGAGCAGCATTTTTTTTTCTCCAAAGATTTGATTTTCAAACATCGTTTCAAGTGTAATTTTTTTCTTGCCAGCAGCAGACACAGTAGAGCAGGAAGCAGTTGATAATTGGTCATTGTTTGGTATTTTAAGAGGTACCGAAGTAAGAGTTTGTATGCGTAAATTTAAAGAAATCCCTCAGACATGTGACTTCAACAACGACTATGAGATAACATTTTTCCATCTGTAGTAAAATACGCTCAAAAAAACATGCATTTGTAGTAAGTTAACACGCCATGTGTTCACGGATGGAATCATACAAGCCAAGCCGCAATTCTCATAAACAAATCCGAAGAGTTTAATGCACTGAACCGAATCTAAGAAATATATCCCAAGAACTCAATGGATTGAACCCATTTATGGTATCAATTAAACTTAACCACCAGCTACGCTCCCATCATCAACACATCGCCACACCAGCGACGTCCTCACCCTGAAACATCGACGCCTGGAAGTCTGAGTGTCAGTGCCACTACAAAATATGTAATTAAACTAAGCATATAATTATTCTAAGTTAGTTCTTTTTTAATTCTCATTTAGTTCTCTACAGCTTTCCTTTTTATTTTAAGAAATAAATATATTTTTTTTTAAATTAAAATCCACTTTTAATTAATTGGCGCCCGAGCAGGGAGTAGGCAATGCGTTTTGGAAAATAATAATCCTCAAGCAGTGTTTAAATCTATACGCAAAATAGGTTAAAAACGCCCTAAGGTATTGCAAAAATAAAATCGAATATGCTTAGTCCCAGAACCCAATGCGAACTCTAAGTGAATCATAGTGCCCTCAAGAAGCGCAGAACATTTAGTGTCGCAAAACAAGGCCCTCAAGTAGTGCTAAAAAACTTTCCGAGAAACGAGCCCCCCCCCCCCCAACCAACACACACTGGTGGAACAGAGGTGTGATATCACCAGCCGCTCGGAGATGTTTATCCTTAAGTTATTAACGGAAGAATACTTAAAATATTAAAAAAAAAACATAATAATTATTGATTTTGTACGTAATGCAACATTTATAAGAAATTAAGTAACTATGCAATATTTATAAGAAGTTAAAAAAACAATTACTTATCTTATACATTGAACACAATTTCCAAGCGAATTTTATAATAATACAATATAAAACATTATTAAAATACTCTTAAAAATACTAACAACAAAGGTTGTTAATCAAAGAAAAAAGAACTGTTTGACAAATTTGTTTCAATTTTATTCTATTGCATTTGTTCTATCTAATAAACTAAAATTAATAACGAATCTATCATAAGACCTTTAGCGCTCGATCAGGCTGCTCAAGCCGGTCAAGCGAATCATTCATCTTCATCACCTAATAATAGCTCACTCCAATCTCTCATTAGCTCTATTGTATGCAAAGTTCTTTATACCCAGGGTTATGCCCTAATTCATTCTATTTTATATCCGTACGTAATCAATTCACGGGAATTGATCAAACGGTCTCACCTGACCAAAATATTAATGATCTTGACAAAGTCCCAGATGTAGTACCTAGCCTACTCGAACTCTCCGGTAATCCGGGTGAGTTCAGTTCATGGCGTAAAAGTGTGGAACGTATTTTAAAAATTTACGATACCAATTACGGGTGAGCAAAATACCAAATACCATAAGAAATAAAATATATACTAAATACCATAAGAAATAAAATAATTTCAAACGCAGACCACGTCCTGGAGTCTCACAATACTTTACACTATGCGAACAAACGTGATTTAGGTACTCTAGAATACCAAATAACGGCGTTAGTGCAAGGTAACGCATCCATTCAGGAGTTTTACCAATCGGTTTATGCACATCTTTCATTTATACTAAATAAATTCCTAAATTTCCTAATGCAAACTTGCAGAGATAAAGCTCTTGACAAATTCATTCGTGGATTGATTGGTGATCTTCCTAAGCTTTTAGAAATGCGAGAACTTGTAGATCTACCTCAAGCACTGTATTGTGTTTGAAATGAGAAAACCAAAACTATCGCTCGCAGTACCCAATTGCAAGTAGCTGTAATAGGAGGATACCAGGTGTACCGGTATGAGCGTTTTTTTTTTTTTTAATTTAATGCAAACTTGCAGAGATAAAGCTCTTGACAAATTCATTCGTGGATTGATTGGTGATCTTCCTAAGCTTTTAGAAATGCGAGAACTTGTGGATCTACCTCAAGCACTGTATTGTGTTTGAAATGAGAAAACCAAAACTATCGCTCGCAGTACGCAATTGCAAGTAGCTGTAATAGGAGGATACCAGGTGTACCGGTATGAGCGTTTTTTTTTTTTTTTTTTGAAAATAAAACACTAATTATTAATGGGAAAGTAAAACATTTTATTCAAATTATTGGCCATTGTTTTCTACACATTTGGACCATTTTTCTGGCAATTTGTGAATTCCACGCCAATAAAATTGTTCGTCTTTTAAAGCAAACCAATCAGACACCCAATTTTCGACCTCCTCGTAGGAATCAAAGTGCTGCTCAGCCAATGCGTGTCCCATCGATGAAAACAAATGGTAGTCGAAAGGAGCCAAGTCTGGTGAATAGGGCGGGTGGTGTCCCAGTCAAGTGTTGTGATTGTATCCTGAACCGGTTTTGCTTTGTGTGCAGGTGCATTGTCATGGAGCAAAATTACCTTGTCGTGTCTTCTGGCCCATTCTGGTTGTTTTTACTTTAAGTGCATCAGGGAAAACCCCTTTTTGCATGCTAAGATTAAATATGTATGTCAAGACATCAGAAACATTAAACGAAATTTGCTTTAAAATTTTACTAAATATTATAACATTTAATATGGAATTCGAGTTTCTTAGAGACCTGATAGTATTATAAACTTCAAACACGGTAAAATTTTCAAAGAAAAACTCTGAGATCTGAACAAATCATCGATAATATCGCCCGGACAATTGCATGAATTTCTTGGAAGGCTATTAACAAAATTGACATTTATATTCGCAAAATGATTCACGAATATATTAGCTACAGTTGTTTTATCATTTGTTAAGGAGTTACTACACATTAGCGAAATTTGAGTATCAAATTTTTCCCTATTAATCATCTGATTTACTACTTCCACTCTAGTTTAGAGTTACCTGAGCTTTCCACAAATTTCTTAATATAGTATTGTAGTTTAAAACGCAAAACTTCGCTACATAGTTTTCTGTAATATTGTTAAAATCTAAAACTAAGTGTCTTCTTAACTTAGCAAAAAGTTTGTTCTTGGTATTGATTTTTTTAAGTAAATTCAAAGTCATCTACACTTTTAAGTACACACGTTTTTTTAAGAATAATAAGTTGACTATTATTTGTGATATGGAGTTGAAGTTTCTTCAGAAAGATATCAAAGGTCAATGAAGGATCTTTTGTATTATAAACTTCGAACATCAAACCATAATCAAGTTTATCAAAGTCAATTTTATTAACAGAGTTAACAAAACTCGGTTTATGCCTTGACATTCGACAATTAATTTACTGATCATCACTTGATGATCAGTAATCTTAATATCAAATACTTTAGATTCAAAAGCAGTAGTATTGTTCTTTTGCAATCTTGTGAAGATATTATATAAACATGATGATTCTCTAGTAGGTTTGTTTATTAAGGAATTGGAACCATAAAGCGTTAGATCCGCCAAAAAGTTATTAACTTCAAAAGAATTAGATATTGTGATATTAAAATAAAGTCACCTAAAAGAATTTGGTTTTTGCACTTCAAGGAATCCTAGAACTCCGATAATTTAACTAAGAATTCACTTGCAGTGGATGAGTGCAATCTGTACATTCCAACAAAACTATCCTTAACCATATATAAGTTAAAAGCCAAACGAATTAAGTCAGCACATTAAGCGCCTTTAAGGATAAGTCTTAGAATGTCACATACAATATCACTTCTATAAAAGTCTGCCACCCCACCTGCTGAATATGCGTTATTGCGAATATAAACTTTTAATTCGAAATTTCATAATCATAAATCCAAACTTCAGAAACAAATATGAATTCTGGTGAATGGTCAAGAGAAGCAATTTGAGTAGGAAATACATCAAAATATTTTCAAAGACTATTTATGTTTTGGTAAACTGCCGAAAACCCAGAGTAATGTAGTACAGTAAACATACATGATATATATTGAGAAGTACTATTTTCCATGTTGAAATTATGAGAATTTTATAATTTCATAATAGTCATATATATTGATATTAAGAAATATTAAAGCCATTTTTTTGAAAAATCCTCATAATTTCGTAGTTTTATCGCATTTTCGCTTTTTCTTCTTTTAATAAACGGGAATGAATTTCTTATCCACATATATTTACATTTATTTTGAGCATTAAGCTGCTTGGCTTTCTTCATGTGTACGCAGCAAGGTAGTCATTAATGAAAATGCGTTAGTTGTTGTTGACAGTCAGAAGTTTTAATTTTTTACTCTTAAAGTTCCAAAAAAGAGAGGTGATTTTTAAAGTCATTATGAACAAATTTTCAGCAGCATTATTAGGATTGTTAACTGCTGTTCTTCTCATACTTTTTATCACGCAAGTCTTAATGTCATTTTGCTGTACTTGCATTCCAACTTTTTCAATTAGAAGTTGAATGATCCTTTCTTTGGCATTTGCATACGTCAACTCAAGCATACCCACAATGTCAACTTCAGTTTGTTTTTCCCTTTGTTCCATTGTATTGATCTTGAATTCCAGAGAGTTTACCGTTTCCGTTAGAGCAGCATTTTTTTTTCTCCAAAGATTTGATTTTCAAACATCGTTTCAAGTGTAATTTTTTTCTTGCCAGCAGCAGACACAGTAGAGCAGGAAGCAGTTGATAATTGGTCATTGTTTGGTATTTTAAGAGGTACCGAAGTAAGAGTTTGTATGCGTAAATTTAAAGAAATCCCTCAGACATGTGACTTCAACAACGACTATGAGATAACATTTTTCCATCTGTAGTAAAATACGCTCAAAAAAACATGCATTTGTAGTAAGTTAACACGCCATGTGTTCACGGATGGAATCATACAAGCCAAGCCGCAATTCTCATAAACAAATCCGAAGAGTTTAATGCACTGAACCGAATCTAAGAAATATATCCCAAGAACTCAATGGATTGAACCCATTTATGGTATCAATTAAACTTAACCACCAGCTACGCTCCCATCATCAACACATCGCCACACCAGCGACGTCCTCACCCTGAAACATCGACGCCTGGAAGTCTGAGTGTCAGTGCCACTACAAAATATGTAATTAAACTAAGCATATAATTATTCTAAGTTAGTTCTTTTTTAATTCTCATTTAGTTCTCTACAGCTTTCCTTTTTATTTTAAGAAATAAATATATTTTTTTTTAAATTAAAATCCACTTTTAATTAATTGGCGCCCGAGCAGGGAGTAGGCAATGCGTTTTGGAAAATAATAATCCTCAAGCAGTGTTTAAATCTATACGCAAAATAGGTTAAAAACGCCCTAAGGTATTGCAAAAATAAAATCGAATATGCTTAGTCCCAGAACCCAATGCGAACTCTAAGTGAATCATAGTGCCCTCAAGAAGCGCAGAACATTTAGTGTCGCAAAACAAGGCCCTCAAGTAGTGCTAAAAAACTTTCCGAGAAACGAGCCCCCCCCCCCAACCAACACACATTGGTGGAACAGAGGTGTGATATCACCAGCCGCTCGGAGATGTTTATCCTTAAGTTATTAACGGAAGAATACTTAAAATATTAAAAAAAAAACATAATAATTATTGATTTTGTACGTAATGCAACATTTATAAGAAATTAAGTAACTATGCAATATTTATAAGAAGTTAAAAAAACAATTACTTATCTTATACATTGAACACAATTTCCAAGCGAATTTTATAATAATACAATATAAAACATTATTAAAATACTCTTAAAAATACTAACAACAAAGGTTGTTAATCAAAGAAAAAAGAACTGTTTGACAAATTTGTTTCAATTTTATTCTATTGCATTTGTTCTATCTAATAAACTAAAATTAATAACGAATCTATCATAAGACCTTTAGCGCTCGATCAGGCTGCTCAAGCCGGTCAAGCGAATCATTCATCTTCATCACCTAATAATAGCTCACTCCAATCTCTCATTAGCTCTATTGTATGCAAAGTTCTTTATACCCAGGGTTATGCCCTAATTCATTCTATTTTATATCCGTACGTAATCAATTCACGGGAATTGATCAAACGGTCTCACCTGACCAAAATATTAATGATCTTGACAAGGTCCCAGATGTAGTACCTAGCCTACTCGAACTCTCCGGTAATCCGGGTGAGTTCAGTTCATGGCGTAAAAGTGTGGAACGTATTTTAAAAATTTACGATACCAATTACGGGTGAGCAAAATACCAAATACCATAAGAAATAAAATATATACTAAATACCATAAGAAATAAAATAATTTCAAACGCAGACCACGTCCTGGAGTCTCACAATACTTTACACTATGCGAACAAACGTGATTTAGGTACTCTAGAATACCAAATAACGGCGTTAGTGCAAGGTAACGCATCCATTCAGGAGTTTTACCAATCGGTTTATGCACATCTTTCATTTATACTAAATAAATTCCTAAATTTCCTAATGCAAACTTGCAGAGATAAAGCTCTTGACAAATTCATTCGTGGATTGATTGGTGATCTTCCTAAGCTTTTAGAAATGCGAGAACTTGTAGATCTACCTCAAGCACTGTATTGTGTTTGAAATGAGAAAACCAAAACTATCGCTCGCAGTACCCAATTGCAAGTAGCTGTAATAGGAGGATACCAGGTGTACCGGTATGAGCGTTTTTTTTTTTTTTAATTTAATGCAAACTTGCAGAGATAAAGCTCTTGACAAATTCATTCGTGGATTGATTGGTGATCTTCCTAAGCTTTTAGAAATGCGAGAACTTGTGGATCTACCTCAAGCACTGTATTGTGTTTGAAATGAGAAAACCAAAACTATCGCTCGCAGTACGCAATTGCAAGTAGCTGTAATAGGAGGATACCAGGTGTACCGGTATGAGCGTTTTTTTTTTTTTTTTTTGAAAATAAAACACTAATTATTAATGGGAAAGTAAAACATTTTATTCAAATTATTGGCCATTGTTTTCTACACATTTGGACCATTTTTCTGGCAATTTGTGAATTCCACGCCAATAAAATTGTTCGTCTTTTAAAGCAAACCAATCAGACACCCAATTTTCGACCTCCTCGTAGGAATCAAAGTGCTGCTCAGCCAATGCGTGTCCCATCGATGAAAACAAATGGTAGTCGAAAGGAGCCAAGTCTGGTGAATAGGGCGGGTGGTGTCCCAGTCAAGTGTTGTGATTGTATCCTGAACCGGTTTTGCTTTGTGTGCAGGTGCATTGTCATGGAGCAAAATTACCTTGTCGTGTCTTCTGGCCCATTCTGGTTGTTTTTACTTTAAGTGCATCAGGGAAAACCCCTTTTTGCATGCTAAGATTAAATATGTATGTCAAGACATCAGAAACATTAAACGAAATTTGCTTTAAAATTTTACTAAATATTATAACATTTAATATGGAATTCGAGTTTCTTAGAGACCTGATAGTATTATAAACTTCAAACACGGTAAAATTTTCAAAGAAAAACTCTGAGATCTGAACAAATCATCGATAATATCGCCCGGACAATTGCATGAATTTCTTGGAAGGCTATTAACAAAATTGACATTTATATTCGCAAAATGATTCACGAATATATTAGCTACAGTTGTTTTATCATTTGTTAAGGAGTTACTACACATTAGCGAAATTTGAGTATCAAATTTTTCCCTATTAATCATCTGATTTACTACTTCCACTCTAGTTTAGAGTTACCTGAGCTTTCCACAAATTTCTTAATATAGTATTGTAGTTTAAAACGCAAAACTTCGCTACATAGTTTTCTGTAATATTGTTAAAATCTAAAACTAAGTGTCTTCTTAACTTAGCAAAAAGTTTGTTCTTGGTATTGATTTTTTTAAGTAAATTCAAAGTCATCTACACTTTTAAGTACACACGTTTTTTTAAGAATAATAAGTTGACTATTATTTGTGATATGGAGTTGAAGTTTCTTCAGAAAGATATCAAAGGTCAATGAAGGATCTTTTGTATTATAAACTTCGAACATCAAACCATAATCAAGTTTATCAAAGTCAATTTTATTAACAGAGTTAACAAAACTCGGTTTATGCCTTGACATTCGACAATTAATTTACTGATCATCACTTGATGATCAGTAATCTTAATATCAAATACTTTAGATTCAAAAGCAGTAGTATTGTTCTTTTGCAATCTTGTGAAGATATTATATAAACATGATGATTCTCTAGTAGGTTTGTTTATTAAGGAATTGGAACCATAAAGCGTTAGATCCGCCAAAAAGTTATTAACTTCAAAAGAATTAGATATTGTGATATTAAAATAAAGTCACCTAAAAGAATTTGGTTTTTGCACTTCAAGGAATCCTAGAACTCCGATAATTTAACTAAGAATTCACTTGCAGTGGATGAGTGCAATCTGTACATTCCAACAAAACTATCCTTAACCATATATAAGTTAAAAGCCAAACGAATTAAGTCAGCACATTAAGCGCCTTTAAGGATAAGTCTTAGAATGTCACATACAATATCACTTCTATAAAAGTCTGCCACCCCACCTGCTGAATATGCGTTATTGCGAATATAAACTTTTAATTCGAAATTTCATAATCATAAATCCAAACTTCAGAAACAAATATGAATTCTGGTGAATGGTCAAGAGAAGCAATTTGAGTAGGAAATACATCAAAATATTTTCAAAGACTATTTATGTTTTGGTAAACTGCCGAAAACCCAGAGTAATGTAGTACAGTAAACATACATGATATATATTGAGAAGTACTATTTTCCATGTTGAAATTATGAGAATTTTATAATTTCATAATAGTCATATATATTGATATTAAGAAATATTAAAGCCATTTTTTTGAAAAATCCTCATAATTTCGTAGTTTTATCGCATTTTCGCTTTTTCTTCTTTTAATAAACGGGAATGAATTTCTTATCCACATATATTTACATTTATTTTGAGCATTAAGCTGCTTGGCTTTCTTCATGTGTACGCAGCAAGGTAGTCATTAATGAAAATGCGTTAGTTGTTGTTGACAGTCAGAAGTTTTAATTTTTTACTCTTAAAGTTCCAAAAAAGAGAGGTGATTTTTAAAGTCATTATGAACAAATTTTCAGCAGCATTATTAGGATTGTTAACTGCTGTTCTTCTCATACTTTTTATCACGCAAGTCTTAATGTCATTTTGCTGTACTTGCATTCCAACTTTTTCAATTAGAAGTTGAATGATCCTTTCTTTGGCATTTGCATACGTCAACTCAAGCATACCCACAATGTCAACTTCAGTTTGTTTTTCCCTTTGTTCCATTGTATTGATCTTGAATTCCAGAGAGTTTACCGTTTCCGTTAGAGCAGCATTTTTTTTTCTCCAAAGATTTGATTTTCAAACATCGTTTCAAGTGTAATTTTTTTCTTGCCAGCAGCAGACACAGTAGAGCAGGAAGCAGTTGATAATTGGTCATTGTTTGGTATTTTAAGAGGTACCGAAGTAAGAGTTTGTATGCGTAAATTTAAAGAAATCCCTCAGACATGTGACTTCAACAACGACTATGAGATAACATTTTTCCATCTGTAGTAAAATACGCTCAAAAAAACATGCATTTGTAGTAAGTTAACACGCCATGTGTTCACGGATGGAATCATACAAGCCAAGCCGCAATTCTCATAAACAAATCCGAAGAGTTTAATGCACTGAACCGAATCTAAGAAATATATCCCAAGAACTCAATGGATTGAACCCATTTATGGTATCAATTAAACTTAACCACCAGCTACGCTCCCATCATCAACACATCGCCACACCAGCGACGTCCTCACCCTGAAACATCGACGCCTGGAAGTCTGAGTGTCAGTGCCACTACAAAATATGTAATTAAACTAAGCATATAATTATTCTAAGTTAGTTCTTTTTTAATTCTCATTTAGTTCTCTACAGCTTTCCTTTTTATTTTAAGAAATAAATATATTTTTTTTTAAATTAAAATCCACTTTTAATTAATTGGCGCCCGAGCAGGGAGTAGGCAATGCGTTTTGGAAAATAATAATCCTCAAGCAGTGTTTAAATCTATACGCAAAATAGGTTAAAAACGCCCTAAGGTATTGCAAAAATAAAATCGAATATGCTTAGTCCCAGAACCCAATGCGAACTCTAAGTGAATCATAGTGCCCTCAAGAAGCGCAGAACATTTAGTGTCGCAAAACAAGGCCCTCAAGTAGTGCTAAAAAACTTTCCGAGAAACGAGCCCCCCCCCCAACCAACACACATTGGTGGAACAGAGGTGTGATATCACCAGCCGCTCGGAGATGTTTATCCTTAAGTTATTAACGGAAGAATACTTAAAATATTAAAAAAAACATAATAATTATTGATTTTGTACGTAATGCAACATTTATAAGAAATTAAGTAACTATGCAATATTTATAAGAAGTTAAAAAAACAATTACTTATCTTATACATTGAACACAATTTCCAAGCGAATTTTATAATAATACAATATAAAACATTATTAAAATACTCTTAAAAATACTAACAACAAAGGTTGTTAATCAAAGAAAAAAGAACTGTTTGACAAATTTGTTTCAATTTTATTCTATTGCATTTGTTCTATCTAATAAACTAAAATTAATAACGAATCTATCATAAGACCTTTAGCGCTCGATCAGGCTGCTCAAGCCGGTCAAGCGAATCATTCATCTTCATCACCTAATAATAGCTCACTCCAATCTCTCATTAGCTCTATTGTATGCAAAGTTCTTTATACCCAGGGTTATGCCCTAATTCATTCTATTTTATATCCGTACGTAATCAATTCACGGGAATTGATCAAACGGTCTCACCTGACCAAAATATTAATGATCTTGACAAGGTCCCAGATGTAGTACCTAGCCTACTCGAACTCTCCGGTAATCCGGGTGAGTTCAGTTCATGGCGTAAAAGTGTGGAACGTATTTTAAAAATTTACGATACCAATTACGGGTGAGCAAAATACCAAATACCATAAGAAATAAAATATATACTAAATACCATAAGAAATAAAATAATTTCAAACGCAGACCACGTCCTGGAGTCTCACAATACTTTACACTATGCGAACAAACGTGATTTAGGTACTCTAGAATACCAAATAACGGCGTTAGTGCAAGGTAACGCATCCATTCAGGAGTTTTACCAATCGGTTTATGCACATCTTTCATTTATACTAAATAAATTCCTAAATTTCCTAATGCAAACTTGCAGAGATAAAGCTCTTGACAAATTCATTCGTGGATTGATTGGTGATCTTCCTAAGCTTTTAGAAATGCGAGAACTTGTGGATCTACCTCAAGCACTGTATTGTGTTTGAAATGAGAAAACCAAAACTATCGCTCGCAGTACGCAATTGCAAGTAGCTGTAATAGGAGGATACCAGGTGTACCGGTATAAGCGTTTTTTTTTTTTTTAATTTAATGCAAACTTGCAAAGATAAAGCTCTTGACAAATTCATTCGTGGATTGATTGGTGATCTTCCTAAGCTTTTAGAAATGCGAGAACTTGTGGATCTACCTCAAGCACTGTATTGTGTTTGAAATGAGAAAACCAAAACTATCGCTCGCAGTACGCAATTGCAAGTAGCTGTAATAGGAGGATACCAGGTGTACCGGTATGAGCGTTTTTTTTTTTTTTTTTTTGAAAATAAAACACTAATTATTAATGGGAAAAAAAAACATTTTATTCAAATTATTGGCCATTGTTTTCTACACATTTGGACCATTTTTCTGGCAATTTGTGAATTCCACGCCAATAAAATTGTTCGTCTTTTAAAGCAAACCAATCAGACACCCAATTTTCGACCTCCTCGAAGGAATCAAAGTGCTGCTCAGCCAATGCGTGTCCCATCGATGAAAACAAATGGTAGTCGAAAGGAGCCAAGTCTGGTGAATAGGGCGGGTGGTGTCCCAGTCAAGTGTTGTGATTGTATCCTGAACCGGTTTTGCTTTCTGTGCAGGTGCATTGTCATGGAGCAAAATTACCTTGTCGTGTCTTCTGGCCCATTCTGGTTGTTTTTCGATCAATGCATGGTTCAAATTGATCATTTGTTGTCGGTAGCGATCAGTATTAACGGTTTCACCAGGTTTTAGGAGCTCGTGGTACAGCACACTTTTCTGGTCCCACAAAACACATATCATTGTCTTCTTGCCGAATCGATCTGGTCTTGCAGTCGATGTTGATGGTTGTCCCAGATTAACGCATTGATTTTTTCCGTTTAGGATTCTTAAAATAAATCCATTTTTCATCGCCAGTAACAATCCGATGCAAAACCGATTTTCTTTCGTGTTTTTGAAGCAAAATTTCACAAGTGTTTCCCTCTGTCTATCATTCAATTCATATGGCACCCATTTTCCACACTTTTGGATCTTTCCCATAGTTTTTAAACGGTCAGAAATTGTTTGTTGTGCAACATTTAACATTGCTGCCATTTGCTTTTTACTCAAAGTGTCATCTCCATCCAATATCTTCACACTTTTTTGGTGGTGGCAAGACGAGGAAGAATCAACCCAGTCCAAAGTTGTCAACAATTCTACCCAGAATTAACTCATTTGGTGCAATCACCCATACAACGAATAGTATCTCTATAAAATACGCGGCCCATTCTACCTCAACGACCCCATGGACAGTTTGTACCATAACACCAATACCAGAAACAACCGAACCAACAACAACGTCCACAATTCTTTGCTACTCGGCAACCACCATCAGAACCTATGGATGCACAAAATATACGGACGAATAGAGTCGATTCCATAAATAGACCACGAATGGAAAATTGGCCACCAACACCAAAAAGTCCATCGGTTCCTTAATCTCATCAACTAGCTCCCACCAATATGCAAAGAAATTTTTATCTGAATAATATGACACAAACTGAAAAATTTAACCAATATGAGGTAGTACAAATAGACTTGAGTCATGTGCCTGAATACGACGAAACTTTACGTGAATATATTGAAACGACACAGCCAAAAAACAACAATACAAATGATGCCATGGAACTAAGTGACATACATGTTTTAAATGAAGCGCTGCCGTACTTTGAATGGGCAACGAATAGTGGAAACATTTTAAAAATTCTGATTGACACCGGGTCTATCATCCTTAATAAATAAACCTTTACCAAATGAAAAACCATTCTGTTGTAATTCAATTGGTGGTAACATTCAAGTAACTCACCATACTTTCATCAGTCTCTTCGGTCTTGAAAACATTGAACACAATTTTTTGCTCATGCCTGGATTAAAATCTTTTCACGATATTCTCGGAAATCCATCCAAAAGATAACTACATGCTTGTCAACAATTAGTTAAAAGTATGTATCAAACAGGTGGCTTCTCAATCTGTAAATGCTATCAATATGCGAACCGCTTCAATGCCAGCAAACGCCTCATTGACGGCTCGCTGAGTTCGGCCGATCACGTCAATGTCATCCGCATAAGCTAGCAATTGAACGGACTTGTGGAAGATCGTGCCTCTGGTGTTGACGTGTGTGTTCCGCACGATCCCCTCAAGGATGATGTTAAAGAAGTCGCATGACAGCGCGTCGCTTTGTCTAAATCCTTTTTTGACATTGAAGGTCTCGGTGAGTTCGCTACCGACCTTGACGGAGCAGCGAGAGTTCTCCATCGTCATCCTTCACAATCTGACGAGTTTGGTAGGGATGCCAAAACTAGACATGGCACTGTATAGCTCGTCTCTATGCATGCTGTCATACGCGGCCTTGAAATCGACAAATGGGTGGTGGGTGTCGATTTGTACTTCTTGGGACTTCTCCAGGATCTGCCGCAGTGTGAAGATCTGGTCGATTGTGGACTTCCCTGGCCTGAAACCACACTGATAAGGACCTATCAGGTTGTTGACGAACGGCTTCAGGCGCTCACACAGTACGGCAGAGAAAATCTTATATGCGATGTTAAGGAGACTGCTCCCTCGGTAGTTGGCGCAGTCGAAGGGATCTCCCTTCTTGTGGACCGGACAAACGATGCTGAGATTCCACTCGTCGGGCATGCTTTCCTCCGACCATATCTCACAGATGAGCTGGTGCATGCACCCAACCAGCTCCAGCAGCTTTGTTCGATTTCAGTCTCGATATTGCTATCTTGACCTCGTCGAAGTCGGGGGGACGGAATTCTTGTCCATCGTCGTCCAAATTGAGTGGGACATTCTGCCTGACAGCGGAATTTGCGTCGTCATCGCCGTTTATTAGTCTGCAGAAATGATCCTTCCAGATTCTCAGCACCGACTGCGACTCTACCACTAGTTGTACATTTTGGTCCCGGCAGGCTTCTGTCCGAGCCTTATAACCACCGGATAACTGTTTTATCTTGTGGAAAAAATTTCGGACGTCATTCCTGCCAAAACACCTCTCCATTTCCTCGACCGCGCGCTTCTCGTGCTTTTCTTCTGAGAAGCCGGTTCTCTTCCCTTCTTGTCTGTTTGTAGAGCTCACAAACAGCTCTCGTCGTTCGATACAGCGTTGCCTTGTATGTTTCTTGTTTGGCTGCATGCGCCTGCCTACACTCGTCGTCAAACCATGGGTTCCTCTTAGGTGGTGGCGTAAAACACAGCACATCAGTGGCGGCCTCTTTGATGGCTTCTTGACAACGTTTCCACTTGTCTTCTATTGTTTGTGCAGGCAGCGTCGAACTTTGAGATAGTTTCAGGGAGAATCGATCGGCAAAGGCTCTAGCGATCGGTTGCGAATGTAGCTTTCTGACATCAAACCGTCTTGGCTTGTCTCGACTCCGTTGCTCTCTCGATATCCGGGTTCTTACTTTGGCTACAACAAGGTGATGATCCGAGTCGATGTTTGCACCTCGGAAGGTTCGGAAATCGAGAATACTGGAGGAGTGTCTGACGTCGATCGCAACGTGATCAATCTGGTTGACGGTTGATTGATCAGGTGATCGCCAGGTACCTTTATGAATGTTGACGCGTGGGAACCGCGTGCTGGGCACAGAGAGATTTCGCCCCGACTCGAAGTCAACTAGCCTGAGTCCGTTTCCGGAGGTGTTGGCGTGCAGGCTGTGTCTTCCGATGACTTTAGCAAAAACTTCTTCTCTTCCCAGCGGAGCGTTCCCCTAGAACTAGAACTAGTTTCTAGGGGATTTCAAAGTGATGATTTGCGGAAAGCATTAATTTTTTGTTTTCATTTGAAGAAAAGTGCTGCAGAGTCGCATCGAATGCTTGTCGGGGCATATGGTGAACATGCTTCATCAGAAGCAACATGCAAAAGATGGTTTCAACGGTTCAGAAATAATGATTTTGATGTGAGAAATGAAGAACGTGGAAGACCACCAAAAAAGTTTGAAGACGCCGAATTCCAAACGATATTGGATGGAGATGAAACTTTGAGTCAAAAGCAAATGGCAGCAATGTTAAATGTTGCACAACAAACAATTTCTGACCGATTAGAAGCTGTGAGAAAGATCGAAAAGTGTAGAAAATGGGTGCCACATGAATTGAATGAAAGACAGATGGGAAACCGAAAAAACACTTGCGAAAATTTGCTTTAAAAACACGAAAGAAAATCGGTTTTGCATCGGATTGTTACTGGCGATGAAAAATGGATTTATTTTAAGAATCCTAAACGGAAAAAATGATGGGTTAATCTGGGTTAACCATCAACATCGACTGCAAAACCAGATCTATTCGGCAAGAAGACAATGCTGTGTTTTTGGTGGAACCAGAAAGGTGTGCTGTACCACAAGCTCCTAAAACCTGGTGAAACCGTTAATACTGATCGCTACCGACAACAAATGATCAATTTGAACCATGCATTGATCGAGAAACGACCAGAATGGACCAGAAGACACGGCAAGGTAATTTTGCTCCATGACAATGCACCTGCACACAAAGCATAACCGGTTCAGGATACAATCTAAACATGTGGCTGGGAGCAGCTACCCCGCCCGCCGTATTCACCAGACTTGGCTCCTTCCGACTACGATTTGTTTTCATCGATAGGACACACATCATCAGGTCAAAAATTGGGTGTCTGATTGGTTTGCTTTAAAAGACGAACAATTTTATTGGCGTGGTATTCAGAAATTGCCAGAAAGGTGGTCAAAATGTGTAGAAAACAATGACCAATACTTTGAATAAAATGTTTTTACTTTCCCCTTAATAATTAGTGTTTTATTTTCAAAAAAGCCAGTATATACCTGGTAGACTTAAACAGTGGGTTTCATCAGATCCCCTTAAGGGAATCTGATATCGAAAAAAACGGCATTCCCAATCAACATTGGAAAATTCGAGTTTCTTAGACTCCCATTTGGGGTCAAGAATGTACCGTCTATATTTCAAAGAACACTTGACGACATCCTTCAAGATCACATAGGTAAAATATGATATGTCTATGTAGATGATATAGTTATCTTCAGCATATTCGAAGTTACGAATGAACAAAATATTCGGATTGTCTTCCAAACATTACATGTTGCAAGCATGAAAGTTCAGTTGGATAGGTGTGAATTCTGCAAACAAGAGGTAGAATTCGTAGGTTTTGTCATTTCGTCTAAGGCAAACCAATCCAGAAAACATTATAACAGTTCAATATTTTCCGTATCCAACTACCCTGAAGGAATTTCGTTCTTTTCTCGGCCTTTCACCCTTTCATTAAGGACAATGCCAATCTGGCGAAACCCCTAACAGCCTTCTTAAAGGGGGAGGATGGACGCTTGTTCAAAAATATTTCAAGAAAAAAAAACTATACATCTCGTTGAATCCGCTTAAGCTTTTCAGCTTTTCAAAACATAAAACATCAAAATAAGTTATTCTCGAATTAATAACTGATGCTTCTAACTATGCCCTAGGTGCTGTACTATCACAAGCAGACAAGCCCATTATATTCATATCTAGAACATTAAACAAAATTGAAGAAAACTACGCAGCTAACGAAAAGGCAATGCTAGCTTTAATATGGGCACTTAACAACTTCAGAAATTACCTCTATGGAACGGCAAAAGTTATAATTCATACTAGCATACATACCACTAGCTCTGAAAGGATAAAAAGCCATATGTGAAGAGTATGTACAACTATGCACTGAAATAAAAACCTGACAAAACAAACGTAGTCGCCGACGCACTATCCACTCCTTCTATCCAATCCGAAATAAACTCCCTTACCCCAACAGTACATAGTGATGAAAGTTCTTCACATTGACTTATATTCAGCGTTAATTCACCCCTAAATGTATTTAAAAACCAAATCTTTCTGTATACTGAAAATATGAATAGCTATGAATTTTAAATAGTCTTTCTAACATGCCACAGGCATCTTATAACCGAACAAACTTATTCAAATTCTGAAAGCTAGATTTAATCCCTCAGTAATCAATTGCATAAAAACTGAAGAACGTCTTCAATGAATGATTCAGGAAATCTACAAAGACAAATTTTCCAGCTATTGTATACAATTTTCTCAAGTCACAGTGGAAGATATATATGCTCATAGAAATGATCGTGAGAATAAACAGTAAATTCTAGAAAAATATTACTTTCCTGAAATTACTCGCAAAATTCAAAGAATAGTTAAACTTTGTTCTATTTGCAAAGAAAGCAAATATGATCCAGATAAAATAGAAATCCAAGCAACTCCGGTACTAACTTATCCTGGACAAATAATTCATGATGACATTTTCTCAACTGAAGGTGAAGCTATTGAAGATATTAGGCAACCCCCTCGAGAGATCATATTCGCCTATGGAATACCAAAGACTATTGTATTCGATAGTGATAAATCTTTCAATTCTTCTGTAATTATATTCATGCTCAAAAACGAATTTGGCATGGAAGTATTTTCAACACCACCATACCATACTCAAGCACATCCAACGGTTAAGTCGAAAGATTCAATTCGACTCTCGCTGAATTAATGCGATGTATCAAAAGAGAGCAAGTACATAGATCCTTCACGGAACTACTTGAAACTGCAGTTAATGCCTATAATTTCACGATACATTCAGTAACACATAAGAAACCAGTAGACATATTCTTCAGTAGGAACATAGATCCTCCTCTAGTTGAACAAATTAGTTTAGAAGTAACAGCCAAACAAGTAGACAAACAAGAATACAATTTGAATTTAATAACGGAAAATCTCCAATAAAAGACTACTCGATAGGAGAAACCATCTAAGTCAGGAAAAACAAGAGAAAAGGATCAAAACTATCTCCAAGATATTCAAAACAAATTATTAAAGAAAACAGAAAAACTACAATTCTTACTCAATTCGGCAAAGTAGTTCACAAATCTCACATAAAATCCTGAATTCAAACTTTCTTCCAGATTATTACTGACCTTACTGACCGACTGCCTAAGTGACGTACAAATACTTGACTATACGAACTCACGACTAGTGACTATTAACATAGGAACATCCCGAATACAAACTGGCACTTACAAATTAATACATGAAATAGATTTATCCGCATGTCAGAAAACTTTAGATATTATAGAGTCATATATGAGATCAAACCTAAAACCTTCCCGTCCCAATTTCTACATAGTGTCCGAAGAAATTTTATCTATTAGATTCCTTCTTTCATGTTTAATCCCTAACAACCATAAAGTAAAAAGATCGCTTGAGTTTTTAGGAAGCGCCTGGAAGTTCATAGCAGTCACTCCCGATAATCATGATTTCGAAATAATAAAAGAACAAATTAATAACGCCCTAGAAAACAATAATCAAAAAACAGTTATAAATAATCTTTTTATTAATCAAATCGAAGACATTATCAATTAAACAAATACTTTAAACAAAATTGTCAAAAATGTTAAATTAAGAAAAAATTCACAAAAGTAATTATATTTAATATAAAATATAAATTAGACATCTTAAAAAAGAAGTAAAAAATATTATGTATGCTTTACATTGGGCAAACGCCAATATAATAAATGAAATTGATGTAATTAGAAAAATTAGAAACAATAAAAATGTACTATTTAAAAATACAGACGAAGCAACGGACTTTTCAGAAATTAAGGTAGCTTTTAATTATGTAACAATATTATACATTGTAATTTTACCTACTATTAATGAAGAAATATGTAATAAACTAACTATTAAGCCAGTTAAGAAACGAAATAAAATAATAAAAATCAATTTTAACGATATCCTGAAATGTAAAACGAAACATTTGGAATCATATAAAACTGTAAAACAGGAAATAATTTATCAGTTTGTAACATAAATAACATAGTAAGTCTAAATAATTCTAATTGTATACCAAATTTATTAAATAGCAAAATAGCGAACTGCACAGAGATTAATGACCAGCACATCCCAAAATTAGAAGAAATATCATCTAACATAATTTAACGCGCCATATGTTCACGGATGGAATCACACAAGCCAAGCCGCAACTCTCTCAAACAAATCCGAAGACTCTAATGCACTGAACCGATTCTAAGAAACGAATCTCAAGAATTCAATTAATCGAACCATTTATCAATTCAATATAAACACCAGCTACGCTCCCATCATCGACACATCGCCAAACCAGTGACGTCCCCCCCCCCCCACCACATCGACGCCTGGAAGTCTAAGTGTCAGTGCCACCACAAAATATGTATTTAAACTAAGCATAGAATTATTCTAAGTTAGTTCTTATTCAGTTCTCATTTAGTTCTCCTCAGTTCTCCTTTATATTTTAGTAAAGAAATATATTTTTTTTAAAATTAAAATTCACTTTTAATTAATTAGTACAATATGCACTAGCTTTCATTTTAAAGGAAATTTCCAGATACGTCAGCATAATAAGATTGCTTTTATCTAAGATTTTCAGAAAAAAAAAACACACACATGCATAGTAGTATGATATATGATTTCTTGTGTTGTACAAAATTACATATTTTGAATTTGAACTGATTATTGACGGAGCTGTCACTACTTTGAAAACAATTAAAACAGATTTGATAATATTTTCTTAAGTCGGTTATAACTTTCATGTTCATTGCTTTTACTTCTGTGTACTGTGCGACCACTTGCTAATTTAAATTGTATATTATGAATTGATTACTCTATCTGCCTTTAAAAAATGTATGCATTGTAGTTTGAAACAAATTTCCGTTGGACTCACTTAACGTGTTGCTGTATAACAAAACTAAACATAACTGAAAGCACAGCCCACACTCCACACAAGGCCTTGTGTTTGCTCTCTTGATTTAAAAAAAGGATTTGCCATAAGATCTTATGGCGGTTTATGCATCATATGTATGTACCTCTGTCTACAACATCAATTTCAGAACTTGAATCTATCTTTCGAAGCCTTCACGACTGGCCTAAACAGACAAAAAATTAATTGTTTAACAATGAGTTAGTACGACAGTTATCCCTAAGGTCTTGCGGCTGGGAGATCTTGGGGAACTACAGGAAACGTTTTCCTACAACTATCGTAAGTACTGCCCAGAGGTTTATATTCGAATGGCGTGATTCAACCCGCGAACAAAAACTTAAAAAAGGATGGTTGACATGCACATCATAAAAATGGGCAATACAATAGAATGTTCTAAAGATGCCGAAGGGGGTCATACTAAACAATAATTTCTTCATTGTTGAGAATGTCCAGGAACAAGTAGAAGCTTTTTTAAGCTATTATCGGCGAGATGACTAATATCGGTGTGGTAATATGTATGAAGCTATCGGTTTGACAAAAGCTAGAAAATACTTGTCAATGGCAGAGCTTGTTTTATAACAGTAAATATGTCTTTAATAATAATATAAGCTTGCCGTAGATTCTCTGAAGAGTTTCGTAAATATATTGTTGTTTCTTTACTGACTTTATCCAACACATTGATTGGCAGTTAGATCGCTTAATAAATTTAAACACATGAGCAAACGACAGAAGGCAGAACATATTTTAATTAAATCTAAAATTGTCAGCGTTCAGACACGCAATTGAAAATAATAAAAATATTATAAGTTTTTAAATCATAACAATTATATAGATAAAAGCTGAAAATGGGGAAAAAAGAAAAGAAATTCTCAATCAATTATAAAAACAAACTAAACTTTTGCTATAAATTTTCAAGCTTCGTTAAGGACTTACAAATAAAATGGACAACGGACGATGTCATAGTGATATGTATAGTTTGTTCCGTCCCAACCGGAAAACATCATTTTCATTCCAAATACATTTGCAAAATTGCAAGGTTGATAGAAAAAATTCTAAACTCACTGATGTTACTCATCAAAACTACGTTCTCAGAATTTAAGAATTTGTTGGAGTTGATGATTAAAAGTTTTTCTTGGAGTACTCCAAACAACCAAAAATATTTCTGATTTTTGCCTAGAAATCTTCCATGAATACAAATTTTTTATTGCATTTTGCAACCGATGTTTAAAAGTAATAATTGCATACACTTTGTACATTAGTTTGTGCACAAGAACGGAAATAGTATCACACTTATTAAATACATTACAGCGTCCACAAAAGTAAAAAATCCGACATTCATAAATGTTTAATTATGTTACGTAAAATATGGCAACCCTACGTCATACTTTTTATTTTTCTTGTTTTTGAAATACACACATACTTGTGTTACATATCAATACATGAATTATGTCCAACTACACATACTGTAACATCTAGTATTTTAATTTCCTAACTCTCTCTATTAATAGCTACTTTATTGAATTATACATTCTATGTGAACTATAAAAAGTGATCTTATTATTTTTCCAATGGTTATGGACCCAGACAAAAACAAAACAAGCACAGTGTTAATAAGTTGTCTAAAGTATTGTGTATACTACATTAATTGAAGATGGGTTCTTCGCTCTATCAAATAGAGAAGTTAGATAACGACAACTACGAAGGCTGGAGGGTCCAGATGAAATCAGTTTTGGTCCACAGCGAAATGTGGATGTACATCAATGAAACCTGACCAATAAAAGATGACTATGTTACCGCGTGGGACGGGAAAGACGAGAAAGCATTACCTTCTATTATTTAAAGTATGAAACCCACTCAGCTGAAACATAACTGCGCACGTCGTCAAAAGATGATTGAATGAAACTTTTTCTTCAATTTTCTTTATTGAACAAAAATATTTATAATTTCAAATTTTTAGATTAAGACTACAGTGAATATACATATATGGCATATGTATCGGCTGAACAATAGGGGCCCGACGGATGTACAACTGTCTTACATAGTTTGAGTGTGTACAAGTGTATTATTTACAATATAACGATGTCCTGTCATAACATCGGGGTGTTCAGATCCGTGTGACGATGATGTTCCTTTGTGTGGGTGGGGCGGGGGTTGCTTTCAGGGTCAGCATTGATGGTAGGTTGTATCACTGATGGAGTAGAAATTATACGGCTCACATGCAGAAGATGTCGGGGGAGAAAATCTCTTCGTTTAACATGTTGTGTGCATTGAGAAATCGTTGTCCAGGGACTGAGCTCCCTACGTTCCTGACGATTGGGTTAGGATGGGTTTAAGTTTAGCATAACTGTTTCTTGGAAAGTTGCACCAAGAACTGTTGCAGGTGGATGATGCGCGATTTTTCGTAGACCTTCTTGTTGCTATGATGTTTCATCCGGTCCTTGTCAAACGTGAGACCGGTGGAGATTCGTAGTATCTTCCTATCGAAGACCGATAGTTTCTCCATGCCGGTCTTGGAGATGCTGTACCATACAGGGAAGACATACGCTATAAGGGGTCGTATGAGCTGCTTGTACAGTTACCACTTTTGTCTTCTCGGCAAGACCGTTCGTCGCATCAATGGGTAGCTGCGATGGAAAGCGAAACTGGCCTTTTGAAGGGTCACTTTGGAGTGAGGATTGAAGTTTAACCTCTCAGTGAAGTTCACTCCAAGATACTTCGCCTTGTCCGTTGTCGTTAGTGCTGGCCCGTTGGGTAGCACTACCTTGATGCTCCGGCATTTTCCGGCTGTTCGGGAACCTCGTCATGTAAAGTAGAAGTAAAGCTTCTCCATTTGTTGTTCGATCCTCCGCGCTGCTATCTGCGGTTAAAATATAGTCTGCGGTATAGATGTTAAACAGTATAGGTCCCAGTCGCGATCCCTGTGCAACGCCTGCCTGGATGTTCCTTGTTCTTGATTTACTTCCTTCTTTTTCTACATAGAATCTCCTGGCGTGAAGAAAACTATGGATGATCGCGATGAAGTTAGAGGGAAATCTCATTAGTTTGAGTTTTAAAATGAACCCCTCTATCCAAACCGTGTCGAAGGCCTTCTCAATATCCAAGAAGCATGCCACGGTAACTTGGTGATTATTCAAACCAGCCACTACATCGTGATGGAACTTCATCAAAGGATGCAGAGTTGAGTGTTTTTCCCGGAATCTGAATTGGATGTCTTGGATGATGTTTGACTCCGTGCAGTACTGCTTAATTTTCTGCACTAACAACCTTTCCAGGATTTTGCGCATATTGCTTAGCAGCAATATGTCACGTTGTCAGCGTCCCCTTTCTTAGAAATTGCAATAATCCTTGCCACTTTCCATCTGCTTGGGAAGTAGCAGTTGTTGATGATGACAGTCAGGAGTATCATTACGATGTGTGGCATCCGCTTAAGGACGAAGTTGGAAATTTTGTCCGGTCCGCCCGATTTCTTTGTCGCACTTCCATGGATGATTTCCTCGATTTCTTCTGGTGTTGCAACATCCTGGTTGTCCGTCGGGTCATCAGCTGGGTTGTCTTCGCTGAAGTTGACTGTAGGTGCATATGGGTGTTGGATGCTGCTCACGTAGTCTCTCACTTCTGCCATGACGTTATGATCTTCCGGAGGCTTGGGCTTGAAACTGCGAAGTGAGATGCGAAAGCTTCTGCTTTCTCCTCTGGGGTGATCGCATCTTCTCCGTTTGTCTTTATGGTTGGTGCCAATTTCTTTCTTTTTCCGATGATCTCATTGATTTTTCTGAAGGTATCTGGCCCCGGCCTTATTGTTTTAAGTTTACTTTGCAGGACCATGTTATGGTGGTGTTGAATCGCATTACAAACATGATGTTTGTGCAGCTTAACTCGCTGAGAATCGTCTGGTATTCGCCATTTACCGTGTTCAGTTCGCGGCTGTAGCTTCGCTGCAAACGTTTCCTCAATCTCTCCCTATGGTGGTAGAGTTTTTGGATATGAACTGGTAAATGGCTGTACCTGTCCCTATTTGTTCTTGGTCGCTTCTGCTCTTCTAAGGCATTCTTGATTGTGTCTTCCAATCCATCGATAGCAGCATCTATTTCCGTATTGGTGAGATTCCTCGTCGGTGTTGGTATTTAGATATTAACCAGAACATCCTCGTGAAGTTTTTCCACGTCCAGCTGATGATAGTTGAGGACGTCCTCTTCTGGTTGGTTAATAGTAAATATTGGCTGGTGAAGATTTAAAACCTCATGCTCGGAATTGCTTCCCACAGTCGTGCAGGAGAAGTTCCTTATTTCTGGTAGAATATTTACCAGATTGGACGTCCCCAGGAAAAAGTCCAGTGTCGACGGCGTTCTATGGAAGGTTGGCCTAGATTGAGAGATCACAACAAATTAATGCCTTTCGGCATGATCCTCTAGCCATTTAACCATGATGTTCCCCGTCCTGTCAGCTTCAACGCACTGTGTGCCGTGCGTTGAAGTCTCCTCCCTATGAGGCCATAGGTATGCCTTGAAACAAGGCCATTTAGGACTTCAAGACCGTGGCTCATAGAAGCACTGCTTTCTTCGTGGTTGTAAATGCTCCGCACCAACAACGTCTCTGTGGAGTTCACCTGGATTTCTATACCGGTAGCTTCGATGCATCTCAGGTTCGGGATAACGAACATGAGCGACGGGAAGTCTTTACCGAAGGTGTTAAGAATTTCTTCTTCAAGGTTGATGTCCTTAGAGTTTCTTTCTGTCGTCACTCTTGGTTGATTCGCTTTGAATGGCTTCGGTTGTTTTGGTTTCTTCTTTCGGGCAACAGTGGATTTGCTCATTGCGTTGAGCCTCGTCACGTCTGCGAAGCTCACTGAAGGCTTCGTTATGGTGCAGGCAGATTTTGCGGCAAGTTCTTGCTGGGCCTTCTTCTCAGTCATGGCGGGGTTTTTTCGGCTATCTCTGCCTGGTAGACGGGGCAACAATTGTAATTTGCCGGGTGTCCGTTGGTTTTGCAATTTGAAGAGTACACCTCTGGTCCTGTGCTTTCCTTTCTCTTGTACTCTCCAGGCCCGTGCTTTGCGTTGCACACATACGTATGGCATTCCGCAGTTCGTTGCGGAATGTCCATACCACTGTCAGTTCTCACATTGCCCCATGTTCTTACTTTTGAATTGCTCCCAATAGAGGCGTTGATTTCAGATCAGAGTCTTTTGATATTCTCTGCTATCGGTTTGGTTTTTCAACCTCCACAACGTGGCAGTTAAACCTCTTGTCGATTTTATCGCCGATACTTTCATGGCTGGGATATCTTCTTTCCTCCTTGATCTCCTCATCGTTATACGAGGAGTGTATACCTTTAACTACTAGGATGTTCTTCCTATCAGCCTTGGGCGTGTAGGTGAAGTGATTGATGCACCTCTCCTTTAGGAATTCCTTCATAAGTTGGAATTCTTCCCGTGTCTTCACGTTAATAATGGTTTTCCCGGTATTTAGGTTCTTGATTAAGGTAATTTTGTTGGCCCTTGCGTACCGTTGTATTTCGGCTACATTGGCTGAATCTGACCCGTTTTTGGGTTTTCCTTTTTTTTATTGGTTTTAGTTTAATGTAGTGCAATAAACCTTGTTTATCAGTTCTGTTTGGAGCTTTGATTGAGAAAGTTTTCTCTTCTTAAGCGCTCGTTCACAACAACCAAAATTCCTAAACGCAATCGTTCACCTCATACTGAAGACCACGGGTCTTCAAAGATTAAAGTGCACAAGATGAGTTCTAGAGAACTATTCTCTAGTAGTAATTTCTTGGAGCCCTTACAAACTCTTGTCGATAATAACAACAATGTCGTTGATTGCGACGAAATTATAGCTCCATCCAAATCCAAAAAAACAAACCCAAGATACCATTAGTGTGTGTTTTGCATAAAACTCTAAGTGAAGTCCATGCATTCCTTCGAGACATCCAAAAAGACAATTATTCTGCTAAGAAAATGAGTATCGGAATCAAAATCAACTGTGAAAGTGTTGAATCGCACAAAAAGCTGTTTAACTTACTCAGTGTTAAAAACATCAAGTTCTTCACACATGACCTTCCAACATCAAGGTCATTCAAAGTAATTTTATACACACTAGAAGAGATGTTTACAGAAGTGCTAAAAGAAGAACTGACATCACTTTGTTTAAAATGCCAGAACATTAAACTAATTAAAAAACACTGTGATCGATTTGTGGACACATGTTATTTCATTCTTCTCGAAATTGGATCTGGAACTGAAGAAAAACTTCAGATCAATATTTAAAACTCAAGTGAAATGGGATTTCGCAAGAAAACAACACAACCGAGTTACCCAATGTTTCAACTGCCAAATGTATGGCCACGGCGAGAAAAACTGTCGCATTAAAACTCATTGTGCTATTTGCTCAGACTGTCGTAAAACGAGTGAAGGCACATCGAAGAATGTCAAATGTGCCAACTGCAATGGCGCACACAGATCAACTGATTTAACGTGCATCAGTCGCCAAAGCTTTTTGGAAATGAGGGAAAAGCTCTCATCCAAAAACAAACCTCAGCGCATTAGAAGAGCACAAACACACTTCGAACCCAATTCAAATGACTTTCCTTCACTCCGAACCAGACGCAATGTACCACCTGCAGTCCAGTCTGAACATCCAAACAACTGCAACTCAACGAACGCGTGGACTAAGTCATCAATCAACAATGGTGTGAAGAACTCAGAAGAGCTTTTTTCTCTTGAGGAAATCAACGCACTCACCGCGGAGATGACCGTATTGCTCGGTAAATGTGTTACCAAAGCAGAACAATTTAATGCAATTACTCAATTAGCTATTAAGTACTTATATAAATCCAAATGAATTTGTGTAGTCAAAACATAATATGTTGGAATGCTAGAAGCATTCGAGGAAAACAAATTGAGTTCTTTACTTTCCTTAATAAGTTCAATATTGATGTAGCATTAATATCAGAAACATGGTTAAGTGTAACTGATCGACTGTCCAACTCTATATATAAATGTTATCGTCTGGATAGGGAAAAGAGAAGTGGTGGCGGTGTTGCCGTCGTAATAAAACTTTCGATCAAGCATGAAGTGCTTCCAATATTAAACATGAAGCTTATAGAAGCCATTGGCATTGAAATTCCTTTTGTTAATGGACTTTCACTAAAAGTCTTTAGTGTTTACTTTCCAGGTGGAGGGAATTCTCGTCAAAAACAAGCTGATTTACGAAATGACTACATAAAGCTAGTTAACACTAATGACTTATTTCTTGTAGGCGGTGATTTTAACGCCAGACATAGAAATTGGGGTTGTCTTAGAAGAAATCGGTGGGGCAGCATTCTTGCTGACCCTCATTCAAGGTACCCATTCGAAATTCTCTCTCCACCTAATCCTACTCACATTCCATCGGCCAGAAATAAGAACCCATCAACGTTAGATTTATTTCTCACGAACATTCCCAAACTTTTTACATCACCAATCACATTTAACGAATTAAGTTCCGACTGTAATAATGTGTAGTAATGTCTCCAGCTAAATGTTCTAATCAAATGTATAATTTCAAAAATGCCAACTGGAATCTATTCAGAAGGCTTACTAATGCAAAACTAGAAAATGTCATCGTTCCTAACACAAGCCCATCTCATATCGATCAGAATATTAACTCATTTACAAGTGCTATTTTAGAAAGCATAGATCAGTCAGTACCAAAGAAAACAGTAGTTAGGCATTCGAGCAAGATACTTCCACCTTTCATTCTCGATATGATAACTCTGAGAAATACTTGTAGGTCCAGATGGAGACGGACGAGAAATGTGTTCTATCTAGATGAATTAAAGAAAATGAATGCTCTTGTTAAATTTGCTATTGCTAACTTCAGAAATCAATCTTGGAATGAAAGGTTACAGGGACTAGATAAAGGTAGTAAACCCTTTTGGAATATAATAAAAGTTATAAAGAAAAAGAAAACATTTATTCCTCCCCTTAAAACAAGCAACTCTGTGCTGTTATCTTGTTCTGAAAAAGCAAATGCGCTAGCAACTTCCTTCTTTAATAACCATTCGACTGCCAGCACTGGAATCACCGACACTAATATTGAATCTTCCGTTCGACAATCAATAAACCTAATAGATTCATACTCCTTGTTTGAAAATTTTCTCTCAACTTCTCTTGGCGAACTGAAGGACATTATTTGCAGATTGGAAACAAGGAAATCAACTAAACTTGACTTGATAAAAAATATATACCTTAAAAATTTCTCCGACTTTGCCCTAAAGAAACTGGCGGAAATATTTAACAACTGCTTTAGACTGGGATATTTCCCCAAGGAATGGAAAGTTGCCACGATTATACCTATTCCAAAACCTGGCAAAGCTTCTAATTTGCCCTCTAGCTATAGACCGATTAGCCTACTTAGTTCTCTTAGCAAGTGCTTTGAAAAAATTATTAAGAAAAGACTTGCCTCTTTTATCGATAGTAATGCGATCTTACCAACTCAACAATTTGGATTCAGATCATTTCATAGCACAACACATCAAGTCCATCGTATCACAAATGATATAAAAAAAGGCTTCGCAGTGGGCAAAATCACTGGAATGGTAATCATAGACATTTAAAAAGCATTCGATACTGTTTGGCAAGAAGGTCTAATACACAAATTAGTACATTTCAAATTTCCCTTATATCTAGTCAAAACCATACAATCATTCCTCAAGTCCCGAAGCTTTAAGGTATTTATTAATCAAAGCTTCTCTGAAAGTCAGCAGATCAAAGCTGGTGTTCCACAAGGATCCGTAACTGCACCAATCTTATTTAATATATGTACCAATGATTTTCCCATCTTGAGAAACTGTAATACTGCCCTATTTGCTGACGATACCTGCATTTATTCTTCTGATTCAATTGGTTTCAATATTGAAACTAATTTTCAATCGGGATTAAATTAAATTTTAGTGTATTGTGGCAATTGGAAAATCTATCTAGCGAGTTATCTTTTTTACTCGCAAAAGAAAAGCTTGCTTACTTCCAAGCAACAACCTCTCTTTTAACGGTTCTCAGATTGAATGGAAATCAAACGCAAAATATCTTGGTATATATTTAGATAATAAGCTAGCATTCAGTCTCCATGTCCAGGAAATAATAAAAAAAGTTAATAACACGATTAAAATCCTCTACTCATTCATATCTAGGAAGTCAAGACTAAATAACTCTTAATAAAAAAATAAACTCTTAATTTTAAGATCAATTTTTCAATCCATAATATTTTATGGATCCCCGATCTGGAGCAATTGCGCGAACTGTCATTTACGTAAACTACAAATTGCCCAAAATAAATTACTTAAAATGATCCTAAATCTACCTTGGTTTTTTCTACAAAGGAACTTCACAAAATGGCTAATATAGAACTGATTGCAACAAGAACTGAACGACTTTATCATCGTTATATAAACTCTTGCCTATCATCAGATAATGAATTGATTTTAAGCTTGGCTTCATAACGTATTCCTCAATTTAATCATTACAAGATAATTAATTATTTATTTACTTAATATTATAACTATTGATTGATATATTTATTTTATTAATTATGTTTTTTTGTTTATTTACCTATTTATTCATTTATTTATTTATCTATATATTAATTTATTTATTTACTTGTTAACGTATTTATTTCTTTATTATTTTCATATTTATTTATTTATTTATTTATTTTTTTATTTATTTATCTATTTATTTATTTATTTATTTACATATTTATTTATTTATTTATTTATTTATTTATTTATTTATTTATTAATTTATTTATTTAATTGTTGATTTATTTATTTATTTATTTATTTACTTAATTATTAATATATTTACTTATTTATTTATTTATTTAATTATTTATTTAGTTCATTGATTGTTTCCCGTTTACTTATTATGTTGAAAACAAATTCATGTCACCACTTCTCTCTTCCCCGAACCAAGTATATATTTTGTATTAGTGCTACCTCATTTCATATGATTTTATCTTTTTGCTTTTCTATTTAATGAAGGTTTGTAGTGGCTTTTCTTTCAAAACATCATACAAATATTAAACATGTAAACACAAATTGTATTATTTTGTAGATGTAAGATTAAAATAAAATCAAATCTCTGTAGTCATATCGTGTAAATAACTATTGTAAAGTTGATGCCACAATAAAATATATATAAAAAAAACCTTGTTTATTGCTTACTAATTGCTTTGGGTTTTTGTTTTTTTTTTCTAGTAATTAAAATTACTGTCTGCTAAGAAGCTGCACGTCTGTTCGGTATGAATGTCAGCGAGAGACTGTTCACTCTGTATGAGGGACTCTGATAGACTGTTGACTGTTGAATAAAACTAGAACCAGGACATCGTCCCAGTGGTCCTGCAAGAAAGGTGACATTGTTTAAGCAGCTACTTGGTCTGAAAATGTCGAAAAATTCTTCCATGGAAGATCAGGTAAGAAATTTCTGTGAAATTGTAGATAAGCTAACTGAAATAGAAATTGAACTACAAGAGGTGCTAGTTTCTATTATAATGCTCTCTAGTCTCCCAAAAGAGTACGGAAGTTTTGTTATTACCATTGAGTCGCGTGACAAATTGCCCGGAATGTTTGTTTTAAAAAACAAATTTCTGGAAGAAGGACAGAGGCGAGGGAATAATGCATTTACAAAATAACATAGCGAAACCGCTTTTATCAATCACAGTCAAATAAAGTTTTTAAAGGCAATATGTGATCATATATAAAGGCAACATGTCGGTTCAGAAGAGACACAAATACATCATTCTCTAACAAACCCATAAACACATTTGCAATGCTAAGTGCAAGTTATCAAGACGGTAATGTATTGGATCACATTTGTGTTGCTCCCGTGATATGTTTCGGTGCTTCCAAAAACACAATAAAACAAGGAAAAATTAAATTGGCTGGAGGAAAGTTCTTGTGATCAACGGGAATAGGTGAAGTGAATATAATCACCCCATATAGTTATATTGTGCTGCAAAACGTGCTATACGTGTCTGAATTAAAATGTAATTTTATATCATTGCCTAAAGCTGCAATTAACTATACTGTGCAAATGAGAGGTGACAATATTACAATCCGCAATAATGATAACAAGATAATAATGCGCGGTGGTTAACAAAACGGGTAATATTTACTTGTAAGCAACACTGAAAAAAACCCACAATCCTGATGTGCTAATTGTTAGCGAAACTAAGCTAAACCAGACGCGCAATCTCAGGTACAAAAATTACCATATAATCAGAAGAGATCGACCACAATCCACTCGGTGGTGGGGTCGCTCTCTTGATAAAAAAATAACATTTATCATAAGGCAGTATATAGCAGTGATGTACGTAGATTTAGTGTGCTAGAAGCAGCGGTCGCACGCATCTCTCTCCAAGGTGGAAAGAAGTTGTTTGTGATTGCCGCCTATGCATCAGAAACTCAAAATCCTTACTTTCTTTTGTAGCTCGAGGCTCTCTTCTCTAGCCTCCGATTAAATTTTAAGAAAATTACTGTATTTTAGCCGGAGATTTAAACGCTAAACATGGTGATTGGGGTAACACTGTTCCGAATGAGAGAGGAAGCGCTCTCTTAGAGTGGATGGAGCAGAACAATATCGAGTTCAGGCTAGATCTGAATGCAACTGATAGACCATCATTTCCTAGAAGCGGGTCCTATCTGGATGTGATGATAATAGACAGACGACTTGCGTTACTAAACGTGGATCGACACACGAGGAACTGTTTAACTACGGTCGAGTATGACAGTGATCACTGTGGTCTCGCCGCGGTAATACAGTTCCCGAATAAGCTGGAGGAACGGGAGGAATATGCCCAAACGCATCCTTATAATTACAATAAGGTTCGTTGGCCACGTCTCTAGAACCTTAGTCAGAGAAATAAGTTCGAGTGTGATCAATCCTCCTACGAACAGAAACCTAACAAACGAAGAGTTTGATGGGTACCTCAGACAAATGGACGAAGTCATCAAACGAACAATGGACAAAACAATCCCAAAGGTAGCACGAACCGATTATGGCGACATTTATTGGAATGCTACTATCGATGCACTTCACGTGCAAAAAAGTAGACTCCTGTCAAGACTTAAACTCTTGTACAGGCGGTTTACGGACCCACAGAGTGCAGAAATTCGCTCACTAAAGTCTCAGATAAAAGTACTCCAACATTTAATCAAAAATAATTACAGACTAGCTGTAAGCTTGCATCGGGGCAATAAGATTCGGGCTGTACAATCCAACAACCCGAGCATGTTCCCGCAAATAAATAAAATCTTCCGGAGGAAAGACCATAATGACATCCAACGTGTTCGACTTAACAGAACAATGGATAACGCGAATCTACTGACAACAGTTGGGATCGATCCAGATAGGGCAGTGCTTGACAACGACTATTCGTAGTCGAGGATCCCCAGGAGAAGGTGAGAGCAATTGGTGCTGTATTCCAGAGAATGTATACGGTCAACGAGACTCGTAATCCAAATCACGACCTGGAAAACCGGGCCTTGCTAAACCATGTCTGCCTGCGAAATGAAATAAGTCAATGGCGATCCGAGAACCCTGGTTTCACCAGGTTCAGTGACGATCTTCTGGCAAACAATGTCGTCGCCGATGATGGAAACAACTCCATCCTTATTTCTAAAGACGAACGCCAAGGTATCCTCAACTCACTGAAGAAGAAGAAGTCAGTGGGAATAGATGGGATACCAAATATTGTTCCGCGCCATCTACCCTCTGAGGCGGTGGACGTATACACAACTCTGTTCAACAATGCGCTGAATAATGCATATTACCCGGCGCTTTGGAAAACAGCTGTGGTACAGCCAATTCCAAAACGGGGCAAAGATACCTCCTTCCCGACGAATCTCCGTTCTATAAGTCTTCTTCCGTGCATAAGCAAGGTATTCGAGAAGATAGTCATTAGAGCTCTGAAAGAATGGGTTGAGGAAAAACAATTAATACCGGAAAACCAATTTGGCTTCAGGGCGGGGCACGACACTATTCATGCCGCGTCTAAACTGGTTTCTGACATTCAATGGAATAGAAACAAAACACAATGCTCAGGAGCCTGCCTGATTGACATGGAAAAAGGTTTTGACACCGTATGGCTAGAAGGTCTTTTCCTCAAGTTAGTCAGGCTCGGCATTCATAAAACATTTCAATATACGATCTATGATATGGTTACAGGTAAGAAATTCGTTGTGAAAAATGGCAACGAAATTTCAACAACTGTTTTCTACATAAAAAATGGGTTGCAACAAGGGGCGGTGGGTTCGCCGATCCGGCCAATCATGGTATATGGTTGTCCTGTGTGGTTCAACGTGAGTCCTTCCCAAATGGAAAAGATGAGGGTGTTCGAGAGGCGGTGCCTACGGGCGTGTCTTCGATTATATCGAACGCCAGAATCCCAGTACAAGAAATTCTATCCCAACGAGGTTCTGTACAACGAGGCAAACCTTATAAGGATAATAATAATAATAATTGTTGGCGCTACAGTCCAAAGGGGGACCAGGGCCTAGCTTGCTCATCAACTACTCGTGTTGTGCGCGCTACTGTTCTCTCACGAGTAGAAGGGACCTACAGTTTTTTGCCGACTCCGAACGGCGAAATTTGAGAAGCTTTCTTAGACAGTTATTACTCTTTGAGTGTTGTCAGCAGCTCGAAAGAGGTGGTTCCGTGAAATATTAGAAAAATTGGTGTTAAACTGGGAGTCGAACCTAGACCCTTCGGCGTGTGAGCGTCGCACTCTACCCACTACGCCACGGCGACCATAAGGATAGATAATTTTATTATTAAGTTGATTCGGAGTCACACTGCACGAGGTATGACTTCAACTAACAGCTTGATCTTTGGGGCTTACTACCCTAATGACATGTACCATGAACGGGTGCGTCTTAACGGCTTCATTCCACCTGAAGATTTCCTCTACTTGGACACTATAGGCCTGATACAAGATATGGAAGGCTCCCCTATCTTCCATGTCGTACGTCGAACAGTAGAAAGGCGACTTCAATACGAGCCGGACGTCGCTCGCAACCACGAGGAGCTCTTACGGTTCAGTAGAGCGATTTCTGCCCGCGACAGAGCAGCTTTCGATGCCGGTAACTTCTTAAAGCAAAGGTCAGGATAGTTGATTCACTAGGGTCAACTCACATAGGTTAAGGTAATTTTAAGACTTTTAAAAAAAATAAATACAAAAAAAATTAAAAAATTAAATAGTTTAACACAAAAATACAAAAAAGCAATGAAAAACAAAAAACAAAAAAAAGGTCCACCACGGCGTATCAGATATATATGTTAAGCATATAAATAACACATATGCCCTGGTGGACGCGTCCGTATAATTTTACGGGAATAGCTAAGCTTAATAGAGTTAAGTAGATTTAAGTTTTAGGCTTTTTTAGTTTTATATAGTTAAAAGTTTAGGTTTAATTAGAGTACATAGTTACGTAAGTTAGGTTAAGAACAAGAACAAATCAGAAATCCAAGTTTTTTATAATTTTCTTGGAGGAATTAAAAAATATGTATAGATTTAAGCACTATATTGAAATACATATAGGAGAACCCAAAAGGCACAAAGAAAAAACCATAGATTAGCTTAGAGTATTCAGGAAGTGTCAGTAAGTTAGAATTAAGATCAGTAGATTATATTAGTAAGCTAGATTTAAGTATTTTTGTCTAGAAACAACACTAAAAAATAATTTGGCATAATCCACTCTAGTGAGCAAACGCACTTTGGCATAACAAATTCGGTCATGTAAATATTAAAAGTCTCCTTTTGCTAAATGACGCGAATATGGTCTATGGGCGGACACTTGGATAGTCATCAGAGAGAGAGAGTCACAAGAGAAAATTTCGCAAAAGTACATCTGTACCAAAAAGTAAATCCGTTCTTCAATTAGTGCACAATGACATGTGGTCCAATAGGCACATGTTCAAATGGTGGTGCTAAATATTTCGCTCTATTCATGGAAAATATTTGTATACTTTTTTAAACAAAAAAGTGATGTGCTTGATGCATTTAAAAAGTTTAAAGCTGAAGTCGAAACGAATTAAATCGAAGCGAATTAAATCATTAAGAGAGAATATTTGAGCTTAGAGTTTAATAAATATTTATCAGAGTGTTTCATAAAATGCCAACTTACCACGGAATACACTCCACAACAGAACTGAGTTGCTGAACGAGCCAACGGCGTGATAGTGGAGATAGCAAGGTGCCTATTAATTGGATCAAATTTACCAGAATCGCTTTGGGCTGAGGCTGTTAGCATCGCAGTGCAGTTGCGTAATCGATGTCCAAAAAAAATTCTAGAAACCATACCTCCGTTTGAAGCTTGGTATTAGAAAAAACCATCAGTTTCCTACTTCAAAATATTTGGCTGCAAAGCGATTGTGTTAGACAAACGACCCGGTAAATCAAAATTCCATCAAAAGGGAATAGAATGTTTTATGGGCATATCGTTTATATGAGTCAAAAACGCGTAAGGTATATAAAAGTTGCGATGTAAGATTCCTCGCGAATAAGTTCTTTCAAAAAACGGGAGAGAATTGTGGAGAGAATGATGTTGCGCCCGAGTGCCATATTTTCTATTTTGATGAAAAACATCCAACTAGCGAAAGTATTGAGAGTAATTCGCCCACTGTTGCTCCTGAAACTGATGAAGACGAAACTGTTGGTGATAAAGATGCTGTTGTTGCTGATAAATATACTGCTGTTGCTGATGAAGACAATGCTCTTGCTGAAATAAACAGAGAAGTATCTGAATCCACAGAATTGGACACTAAACGGAATGGGAAAGTAGATAGTAAAAAGGTTAGTCCTTTTAGTGGTAGACCTTTGAGATCTGGTCGCCATCATATAAGTAATCTCTTTTACATGAACGAATATGACGAGAACATCAATGATATTCCTTCTACAGTGCAAGAAGCTATGCAAAGGGATGATGCAGATAAGTGGTTAACTTCGATGAAGAACGAGTACGAATCGCTTATGTCAAAAGGCACTTGGGAATTATTTGATTTACCAGCAAATCAACGCGCCATAAAATGTAAATGGGTATTCAACTTGAAGCGAGACAAACATGGGAATGCTGAGCGTTACAAAGCCCGACTAGTGGTGAAAGAATGCAGCCCAACATTTGGAGTCGACTACCAGGAAACGTTTTCGTCTAATGTCCGGTATTCAACTATTCGTATAGTACTGGTAATAGCAGCTGAATTCGACCTCATTGTGCAACAGTTGGACGTTACTGCAGCATACTTGCATAAAGAGTTGACGGATGAGATATTTATGCAACAACCCGAAGGCTTTGTGGATCCCAATAATACTCAAAAAGTGTGCAAATTGCGAAAGGCGATAAATGGTCTAAAGCAAGCCGGGCGTGAGTGGAACGAAAAATTACATGCTGTTTTAACAAAATTTGGATTTACTCGTTTAAAAAGTTAATATGTTAATATGTTATCAGTTTATGTTGATGACATACTCATTGCGAGCTCCAATATACCAACTTTGACAATTAGACATTGTTGATAAAGGTGAAATTGACTATTTGACCCTGCTTCAAAAACTATAATGGTGTCTCAAAAACCGTTAATTACTGAACTGTTGCAAAACACAATTTAACGGACGCCAAAAAGTATTGTACACCAATCGATGCAGGACTTAGATTAAAAAATTTGATTCCTGTGTGAATTGTTATTGGATCGCTTATGTACCTTAGCATTTCCACAAGACCGGATATATTACACATACTCTGCAAGTTAGCACAATTCAATGCAGATCCCCATTTGGAACAGTTGACAGCTGCAAAGCATTTTCGAAGGTACCTGAAATACACTATGATTTTAAATTTAATTTACAGGAAGACAGTTAAACCATTGCGAGGTTATACAGACGCTGAATGGACAGGTTGTTGCGATGATAGGCGTTCGTATACGGGCATAGTCTTTTACTTAGCTGGAGCTGCAGTGGTGTGGAAGTCGCGCGGAAGCTGCGCTCGGTGGCATTATGCAGCACAGAGGCCGAGAATATAACCTATCATTAGCGGCTAAGTAAGTTTTGTATCTCAGGAACATTTTATCTGAGCTTGATTTTCATCAATTCGTGAACGGGCCAACAAACTTATACGGCGACACCTTGAGCTCACTTCAATTGGTAAAAAACTCTACATACCAGGCAAGAAGCAAACATATAGACATACGTGTTCACCATATCCGTGAAGTTTCCAGATGAATGTTATAGATTTGCAGTACGTGCCAAGTGAAGTAAAGCCGGCAAATATATTAACCAAAATTCTCCAAAAGAGTAAACATATGAAGTTTATAAAAATGTTAGGCTGAGGGAAGGTGTTTGAATTATGTAGCGTAATATATGTGAACCCTACGTCATAATTTTTATTTTTCTTGTTTTTGAAATACACACATAATTGTGTTACATATAAATACATGAATTATGTCCAACTACACATACTGTAATATCTCCTAGAATTCTTATTAATACCTCTGTATTTTAATTTCCTAAATTCTCTGTTAATAAGTACTTTATTGAATTATACATTCTATCTAAACTATAAAAACTGATCTTTTATTTTTCCAACAATAAATTAAATTCGTGCACTTCAAATCAAATGTGTGTATACGAATATACGTATACTAATATTGTCATCGCTTTATTTTTCTTTGTTATGTCAGTGAAGCCACAGTCGTTACTAAATGAAAAGTATGAAATCGTGTCAAATTCATGCTCTCGGTAAGGCTTTCGAGCACATTTCGGGCGAAATTGGGTCATCTTTAGATCCTTAAAAGTGTAAGGGAAACGTTACTATAATTTCTTATAATAAATAAAACTTCCAGCAAACGATTTATTAAGGGCCTTGGTTATTTGAAAGGATTGAAATGTAGGCAAATTTCCATACGCACATGTCCCTCAATAACAACAATTTAGTTTAGAACTCTAATTTTGTGTGGAATATAATACACCCGCGTTTTTATAAGCCTCAATCCCTAACAGTTTTATATCTGGATAATATTTCTTGGTATTTATTGCTCCCTGGCAATTGTTTTAGTAGAATCGGAAAATCGAACGAATGGAGGTGCTACACTCCGGGGTGGAATTTGGCCTCAACCAACATGTCCCTCTAACCAGTACTATCTCTAGTTGTCTGCAGTTTGTAGTTTTGCCGAGTTTTGTAGGAATGTCGAAGCTTGCCAGGACACTGCATTCACCCTATTGTGGAAATTTCTATCCTGTCATCGCACAAATGATCTTCCACATTTCACCGATTCCGACAACCAGTTGTCCTTTCTGTTCGCGACAGGCTTCAGTCCGGATAGCTGTTTTACCTTTCGGTAAGAGTTTTTTACTTCATTCCTACAATAACCCTTTCTATCTCTTCAGTCGCGCGCTTCTTATGTTCTTTCTTTTTTGTTGTTGCTTGCCTGAACTCTTTGTCAAACCATGGCTTCATTCCAGTGGCAGCTTCTTTAATGTAGCTTTCTGAAGTGAGACCACGTTGGTCTGCCCCGACTTCGTTGCTCTCTCGATATCCGGTTTCTTACCTTGGTAACAACAATATCTGCGTAGATGTTGGCACCTCGAAAGGTTCGAAAATCGGAAATTGTTGAGGTATGAACAATGTCAATCGAAAAACTATTAATCTGATTAAAGGTTGATAGATAAACAGCTTGGATGTGATGTTGGTGTGATGTGATTGTTCTAGGAGATCGTGGAATTCCGTTTGTTTCCGAATTTATCCTACGTGTCGCAGTTAAAGACTTTTTGCGTTGCCTGTCCCGAAAAACACAGCAATTGCTGTAGGGACACTGTCGGAGATGTCATGTTCGGTCGGGAGTGAAATAATAATATTTCATATTAATAATTGAAATATTATAACGATTGAGTCGTTAGAGCACTGTCATAATACAGAGTCTTTATTGCTTTATTATTGCTATGCTAAAAAAAACTCAAATGCCTCTTGAATTATTTTCCTTTAAGAATTTGCTAGCAATACACAACTCAAAAGTAATGTCCAAATATTGAAAAGTTTATGTAAACAGTTAAGTCTTTTGGGCGTACGGAAGTACTGTTAAATTAACAATCTAGTTCTTCCGAATTTCACAAATGTTGAATCTTCCCCCACAATACTTTCTACAAGCAATTAAGAATAAATTGGTAGGCCATTTCAATGCAATTATTAGTGTAAAGATACAATAAGACATGGGTCTTTTATAGTACTAAGTTGTGAAAAATTTAGAGAGTTAAACTAATTAATTATTAAATTAAATAAAACTAATAGTACAAAAAATAAAAGGGTATAGGTAGGGGATTTAAGGAAGGGAAGAGAAGTCTAGAACAATGACAATTATTTGATGCAGAAATTTTAAATTGCTCATATCCATGAAAAGATCTAAAGAAATTCCCAGTAAGCTTTTACTGTACTGAGATTCATTATCGAATCTTCGTAGTCCATATACATATCTGACCGCATCATTAAATGCCACCTGTAGTTTTCGTTGAGACAGTGAGTCAACTTTACTGTATACTACTTCAGCATAAGTAATTAAAGGAAGAATGAGGGTTTGAACAAGTTTCGTGTATCAAGTGGAGTGTAGTTAAAGATCTCCCATAACTTGCGTAGACAACCATATACTCTTCTAATTACGAAATTTGTGTGGCCGTATCCAAACAACTTTGAATTGACAATAAAATCTAAACTGGTAACAGTATTAACTACTTTGATTGTATCACCACCCAGTACAATACTCGGCAAATTATCGAAGGACACAGTCGAATTCGAAACAGGAATTACCTGTGACTTCTTCGGATTCAATTGCAATTCATTTTTTGATTTTAAGGGATGTCGATGTGATTAAAACATGCATTGAACAGCTACAAACAGAAAATAAATATTCCCTTAATGATGTACATATATGTAGTTCGAAATCTTAAACTGCCAATTGGGATAAAATAAACTTTCACCGTCGCCCACACCAAATTTGGATAGCTTCATTAATAGTTATAATTGATGAAAAGCTGCACTCGTGTTTTTTAACCTACACTTTAGCTATTTGTCGTCCCCACTTTCTCTGATTACTTAAAGATTACTTAAAAATAATGACGTTGTTGAGGTAAAAAAAAATTCCATACAATTACTCAGAGTAATGTAAAGTATGTCTGAAGTGAAAAAACGAGGTTTTCAAACACCCAGGTGGTTAACCAATAATAACAAAATTTTTAAATAAAAATTTAAAAAAGTAAAATTTCCTCATTTTTCACAGAATTCGGTACCGTGGACGAAACAGAGGAATTTCTACAAAAGGTAGAATGGCTTAATCGATGTCTACTTTGTTAAAGAAGAAAAATGTAGCTAAAATAACAAGAAGTAAATCAATTTTTTTTAAAATTTTAACATTAATTGTATTTGCATCAAGTCTTTAATACCTAGATTTTGAGAGAAGTTGTCATTCCAGCAGACACTTTCAATCTTATGTCTGAAAACCATCTATTATGATTTCATTATTGCACTTAAACACAATTTCCGATTTTTACCAATTAAAAAAGAATTACTGGCGATTGCAAAAACAAAGAAAAATTGCGATATCTACTACAGCCATTGCTACATGGAGAGAAAACAGTGATTATTCGGAGGCGGATTTGTTGATCGATATAGGCTTAGGCAAAAAGTCTTAAGCTACGACCCCGTCAGCGAACGCCTCATGACAATCCGCAACAAGGCCAAATTCGGAAATATCGGAGTAATTTGCGCTCACGCCCCTACAGAGGAGAAGGATGACAGCACCAAGGATGATTTCTATGGTTTCCTAGAAATAACATATGACCGATGACCCAGCTACGACAACAAGATCGTTCTAGGAGACTTCCATGTTCAGCTGGGAAAGGAGGACATTTTTGCTGGAGTCATCGGAAAACGTAGCCTGCACGACCACACATCCGCAACGGACTCAGGCTGTTGGTCATCGCCTCGGGGCGGAACCTCTCTGTAGCTAGCAGGCGGTTCCCACACCTCACACCTGAACAACCTGAACATTCACAAAGGGATCTGGTGATATCCTGATCAATCCACTGTCAACCAGATTGATCACGTTGCGATCGACGTCAGACACTCCCCCAGTATTCTCGATGTCCGAACCTTTCGAGGTGCAAACATCAACTCGGATCATCACCTTGTTATAGCCAAGGTAAGAACCCGGTTATCGAGAGATCATTGGTCACCGAGACCAATGTCAAAAAAGGTTTTAGACAAGGCGATACACTGTCATCTGACTTTTTTAACATCATCCTCGAGAAGATCGTGCGTAACTCACAAATAAACACCAGAGGCACGATCTTCCAGAAGTCAGTTCAATTGCTAACTTACACTGATGACATTTACGTGATTGAACGAACACAACGAGCCGTCAATGAGGCGTTTGTTGGCATTGAAACAGAAGCGGCTAAAATGGGTCTGGTGATTAACTAGGGCAAAACAAAGTACATGCTGTCAGCCAGAAAGAACACACAACATCGACGTCTCGGACAGAGCGTCACACTAGGCCGCAGAAACTTCAAGGTAGTCAAGGACTTCGTCTACCTCAGCTCCGCGGTAAATACGGCAACAGCACCAGTACTGACATCAAACACAGAAGCACTTGCCAATCGCTGTTTCTTCGGGCTCAAGAGGCAATTGAGTAAATTTTATATAAAGCAAGCTTAGTCCCACTCTCGAAGAACAAAGCTTGCTTTATATAACAGCTTGATCATCCCAGTCATACCTAATGACACAAAAACCTGACCGTTCCTATTCGAGAGAAAAGTTTTGCATGCGATTTTTGGTCCTGTTTGCGTTGATGGAATCTGGAGAAGAACTCTATGGGCTGTACAGAGATATGCGCCTGGTCAAGCGTCTACGGATACAATGCTTAAGATGGCTAGGCCATGTAGAGCGTATGGACACCACTGCTCCGTTCCGAAAAGTCTTAAACCAGAGCCATTAGGACGACGCAACAGAGGACGACCTAGGCTCACACAAGTGGAGAAGGACCTCAACCAACTTGGAGTGCGTAATTGGAGGCACCTAGCGAAAGATCGTGCTGGTTGGAGAGGCATGTTGGTTGTGGCCCAGGTCCACCCGGACTGTAGCGCCACAAGAAGAAGAAGAATTCCTACGTTACCACTTTATTTCGTTTAAAGTCTTTATAGCAATTTGAAAACGAATCATAGCTTTATGTAATAACCATATGAAGGTATGTGGAAATTCACGATTCGTGTAAGGCCTGGAAATAGAATTCCCTTACCGATTTAGTTTCATACGCCGGCTTAAAATTCATTAATATTTATAAGAAACTATTTCGGCAAATTTGCATTGTTGATGAAGATCCAAACTTTCATTTTAACAAGTAAATATGTAACCCCATAAAATAGGCTAGAATTGGTGGAATTAAACAAATTAGATGTTTCGATACATTATAATAGAACCAAAGAGAGGAAGTTCATGAATAAAAGCAAAAGCGTACTGGAAGATCCTCACATGGAGTAGGACATCAACTTGCAAAAACCGCAAAAAGAGAATAGGAAAGTTGTTAAATTTACCCCGAAGTTTTACACCAGTCAATTAAATAGAGAAGAGTTCTTACTGCCTTACTGCGTATGGAAGTTAAGGTTTTTCATTCACTTCGAACGGTAAGAGGTGCACAGTAATCAGTCGAAATAAAAAACACATGTCAATTACAATTCCACAAAACAAATTTAAAATGTAATTTATTTGATTTTTTGTCGCATTTTTTAGTCATAGTAACCTATTATTTTTTTATGTAATGTTCTTGATAACCACATCTTATCTTTCATTCATACAACAATATTCGTTTTACTCTTTGAATTGCATTTAAATTACTTTAGTATTTCCAATTCATATTTCTAGCCTTAATCAATTGATTTCTTTTTTTTTTCAGTATTTATAAAAACCTGATAAATAATAGCATTTCTTAGACTGGTCGTTGATGTTATTAAAGAGGAAAATTTCTTGTTTTATTTTTGTTTACTTCTTTTTATTAACTTCTATTTTTGCATCATATAATTAAAAACTCGATTTATTTAGTATTTATTATTTATTTATGGATTTCATATAAATAATTTTATACTTAATTATAATTCAACATAAGAAAAAGGCAACAATTCAATTAAACATTTTACCTCGTTTTTGTAAAAATGTAAGAAGTGTCATAGTGCATTTAATTTTATTGTAAATGTTTTTTTTTCATATAAAATAAAATTCAAAGAAATTGCATTTGTCAGAAATTTTCCTTTTTTAACTTTTTAAGGGAGCAGGGATTTGTAACTATATGTATTGTACATAGCAGTTAGTTAATTTAAATTTTTTTCCAGTTGAAAAATTTTGGACATCGCATTTATTTCAAATTGCGTAAAGGAAATTAATCTGAATTTTGCATTCCGTCACTTTTCTTTTTGCCATATATAGGTGTAAGGTAGGTGTAAGGTTGGTTGAATACGAAGTTTGGTAATAAAACTGGAAAGAAATCATGCTGAATTGCAGAAAGCGAGATGAAGCAATAAACGAAGTTCTGCAATTTCATTATAAACGCCTTCATAGCTTTTCTAACATGTACAAATACATACAAAGAAAACAAAATTTAACAAACATAAAAATTTAATATATATATGCATATATATATACACATACACACACATATATGTATATGTATATATATATATATATAATGAATAATGGATGCGTTTGTAATTGTCATCTACCTGCACAAAAATTTATGACTTCATGAATTTTTTGAATTTTATGAATTTACTCCGTACATATTTTAACTTATTTATTATTTATGTATGATTTATCCATAAACATACACAAAAGCTTTCTTCTATATCTTAAATACATATGTAAAAGTTTTAAGACTTTTATGAAATTTCTCACAATTCACGCATTTATCAATTGTTTCCCTAATATACATACTTCTATGTCTTTTTTTAAATTTATGTATAAATAAATACAAGAGAAATTTTCTTTTAATACATATATATTTACATTTATATGTATGTATATACGCATATATATCGCTTTAATTTGTTCTTTTCTTTGATATATGTTCTTGTAAATATGTTTGTTTTTCCTTTTGATAATATAAATTTAACAACTAATGGTAATACGATTTAATATTTTGTTTCTGATTTTCATAAATTGTTTGTTATTGGTTTATATTTCCTTTATTTGTTCGTAATAAGTTAAATCGGGCACTAGTTTGATATGTTTTGAATTACAATATAATTTATTTCATTTGCATTTTCATCAAAGTTATTTTTGTTTAAGTGTTTCTTTCCACAAATATATTATTATATCAATTGTATTTTTAATAGAATTACTCTTACTCACCTTTCTTTACTTTGCAGATATCTTCTTTAAAGATTATTGTTTTTATACCTTATTTTGTTCTAATTTTTCAATTGCACTACTTACAACTATTATGATATCTAAGGTCATACAATCATTTCATTTCATTTGATAAGCTTATTATACGCAGCTTAAATGGGTACACATAAAAGAGGTATAGAGTACATTTTTTACTTTGTCTATTTGGTTACCCACAAACATGCACTTTTATGTTTCATTTGGTTACCTAGTTAAAAATTCGTTTCATTGTAATTTGTCTTATTATGTTCATTTTTGTTTTTAAACTTTAAGTTCCAAAGTATTACTCAAGCCGTAAAAAATGTTTTCAGTATTTGTGTTATAACAATTTTATATAAGACACTTAAACAAAAGATGAAAACACTGAACGTTTTTTGCAAATGGAAATTATTTTGGTCTGTAAATTAAAGAAATTTTTTTTAACTAATTTGCAAAAGATTTCATGTTACAAGAAAAGTACACGTCAATAATAAAAATCGGCCTCTTTACATAAGCCTGTAGTTGAGTGTGCAATTTGTATGCTTTAAGCCAAAATTGTGTAAAACAATGTAAACCTAATCGAAGAGCTTAAATTTTGAAATTCGGACGATGACATAAACAGTTAATAATTAATTTCTAGCCAAAGAAAGCTTAACAGATGATGGACAATTGGTAAATTAGAATAAAATACAACACTTTTATTTCCAAGCCGAAACTTCTGGTAATGAATCAGACGGGCAGTCCTCAGAGATACATGAAGCAGTTTGGGTGGTGGTTATTCTCATGAATGAGCTCATCTTCAAAATGTATTCAAAGAAGAACACTGCCGATAGGTTTAAACCTAGTTAGGTCTGAATAGAATTAAATAAACCTTCTGCATAGAAAAACTTATTTAAGATTTTGGTTAAATCTTAAACTATACAGGTTCAGGGCTAATCTTCCAATCTACAGGGCTAGAAACTTCATCGACCGGGCAAACCTAAAACTTTCTGAAGATTGAACTCAGCGTGAACTTACACTAAAAAAAGGAAAACATATGAAAGAGCCATGCTTTTGGCGCCGCCTAAGAGAAACATATGTTTTAGCGAGGATCACAGGCAGGGGCCTGTAGTCAAAAAAGGAGAAACGCTGCATTGAAAAAAGGAAGGTCTTCGTGACGTCAAGGCAGAAAAAAGAAATAAGGAGAAGCCTAGCAGATGATAACAAGAATTGAGAATGGCTCTTCAAATTATGTAGGATTACAATGGCGAAATCTTGCTGCTCTGTCAAGGTAAGTAACAAACTCTGCGACACCTACGATGTAAAAACATATTTTGGAGAAGGCGACGTTCGAAATGAGTGATCAATGAATCTCTTGCTCGTGTTAAAATGTAACGAAAAGGCAACGGAAGCAATAAAAAACTAAGAGGTAATCAATGACTTCGTCTAAACAAAAAAAATATGAATGAAATAAGAACATCGAAAGCTATTAAATGAATAAATAGAATACTTCAGCTAGTATTTCATATTGAAAATGTTAGAACTCTTAGCGCAGAATTTGTAAAAACTAGTAATTTAACTTAAACTGAAGTTGTAATAAGTTATTAATAGAATAAGTTATATATACTGTATAGATCTTTCTAATGTTCTTCTATATACATGTACATATATATACCAATCGGGTCAGTAAAACGGTCGTTTAACAATTTAGTTTAACAATTTTTATAGTTTTATTTAAAAAAAATAATAAAAATCGCGTTAAAAATAATAATTGTTTTTGTATATATTAAATTTGATATGTGTTCATCTAAATGTAATGTCTGTTCCCATATTAAATGCTTTATATATGTATGTAGGTTTACAATTATACTTAGCAATATGTTATTTTATCAAAAGCCACCCCTCTTAAGCGATTGCCGGCTATTTTTCAGTCTGCATCATATAGTAAAAGCAGATTTAATTTTAATTCGTTCATTTGTTTCTTTTGTTGTATTAGTTTCTAATGTATTAATTTAAATCATATATATTTTGTTTTCTATTGTTTTCTGTACTTATTTCTATGATAGCATAATCAATATTGTTTGACAAAAAATCAGTGCCTAATCTCAAAAACATAGAAGAGAAATATTTGGTATACCAGAAACCCATCAAGAACCAGCAAAGTTTCGTATGTGAAGATTTTCAATTCATTGCTAGTCAACGTTATTTTACAAAAATATTTTTTTTTAATCAAAATAAAAAAATGGTTGGAAATGTCATATGTATAATATACATAAATATATTTATAATACATAGAATGATGTTTGTTTAGCCTGTTTGAAGCAGTTTATGCCGTTTATGAAAAACAGATTTATTTTAATCAAATCCCTTAGTTGTGTTTTAAGCGGCAGCAGTAGCGAAAAACAAATGATAGACATTTTTTTTAAACAGGATATAAAAGACTACTTTTCAGAAGTTTTTTTTGTAGTGGGTCTTAATGGGTTAATGTATATAGGAATGAATGATAATATAAAAAATTATATTACAGGATCGTGTTATATCAAACTAGCTTTGCACTCATGTACACACTGCCGTCATTCAGTTCAACAGGGTAGGCTTCCTCTAAATATCATTATTTATTATTAGAGTAGATTGCTTCAAAACATCACTCATCTCTATACATAGCTTATACCAAAAATGATTATTTTAAAATTTATTTGTACGCTTATAGTCTAAGTTAAAATAAAAAAGGCGCAGCGAATGATATGCATTAGTATTTTTTGTTGTCTTAATCAGGAGAATACGACTTGCTGAATAACTCTCTTTTGAATATTTCCGATTATTGGGTTATATTAATATTTCATTATGCTACCTTTTAATATATAACCTGTTGGTTTTGTTTTTTATAATTCTTTCGAGAAATATTTATTAAATATTTTCATTTTACATATAATACATCTCTTGGACGGAATATATATATATATATACTTTTTTATTTATAATAATCAAAACAAAAATAAACAAATATTGTCTCCTATTTAAAATAAATAAATTAAGATAGTACATTTGTAATATCCAGTAATTTGGTGAAACTCAGGAAATAAATAAAAAACATGTACGTGTATATTTAAATAAAAAACTTTGGAGTCCATTTATATAGGCCTTTGGTATTATAATTACAGACATAAATATGTATTTATTTTTTTTATTTACATAAATATGTATATATACATATATATATATATATATATTTCATATATATTTCGTATATATATACATACATATATACATATATTTATATATAAATATATATAGTATTTTTTTAAATAAACAATTAAATGACGGCTTTGGTAACACCTATTACTAAATAAATAAAGAAATAACAAAAACGCCTAATATAAAGGTGTCTTAAAAGCTAACCTAACCCATTAAGGACCAGAGTTTCCTTAACGTCACTTTGAAAAAAAAAAGAAAAATGTGAACCCCTGCAAAATGTTATTTAATATATATATATATATTTTTTTAATATTTATTATTTATTCCGAACCGTTTAAAAAAAAATGGATTGATGGACTGAAGACAGAAACTATAAAAAAAAGTTCAGCTTAAAGATGTTATTTTCTTTTGATCCTTTATGGGTTAGTTAAATTTAGTAACACGCTTGTTTTTTTTAAGCTAATGCTTTTATATGGTTAGCATTTTTAGAACATTTAATTGCTTCTCAACCATTTTCATATGGAAGGTACCCCACTTGAATTTGATTTTTGAATATCGGAACGTAAATCATATGAGTAATAGAATAAACTAAAGCAGGAAGTATTATATTGCAAATAAAACAAAGCATATTCCAAGTATAAGCATTTGCATTAGATATGTGCACAGTTGTAAAATATATATTCAGACCTTAACCTAGACTTTAGAGATAAACTACATTTCACTTCTTCCATATAATTTGCATATTTCTAATTTAATACTTTCCTTTTTTTCTGTTCTACAATTTCTACGAAATATGATATGTAAATGACGTACTTCACTTCTTTGTTTTTTATGCTTTTAGTTTAAATTAATTCTTTCTTTTATTTACGTCTTTCCAAGTACAAAATTGATTGTTCTTGCATTTTACAACATTCAGTTGTTTCAGAAATTTGTGTATTATTTCTGCTTTTAGTTTACTTTATGTTCGATTTACTGTGGGCGGAAAACAGTTGTTATTATTTAATCAAGAAGAGGAAATATCTGTTACGAATTCATTTAATCTATCAATTGCAATTGGTTTTTCTACTGTCTTCAAAAGTAAGTGCTAAATCTGTAGAGGTATAATGAATAAACATTCTTCCACAAATATTTACTTGAAATTAAAAAATACATTTGTTGCGTAAAAGTAATGCAATGTCTTATCTATTTTTGTCTTGGTTTATCTCCTCAGTTAAAGTGAAACCCTTATGTATTATCTATTTTTAGACTGAATATTGCATTCGCTTACTGTTGATAAGTCAAAAACTTATATTCATTTCTTTCTGCCTAATACTATGCATCGCTGTACTTAATATACAAAAAATGTTATTTATTATGAACTTTATTAACTCTTTTGGTATTCCATCTAAATAATAATAATAAATTTTGAATAATTTCGAAAAGAATAGACAACTTTTCGTTGTTTACCTAGAATCCTGATTCTAGAATAACTTGTTGATTTTTTTGTTGTATATTGTAACTAACCATACACGTTTATATATTTATATATTATTAATTTTACTGATATGCATTATTTAGTTTTCCTTTTTAGTTTGAATGTGTGTTCTTTTTATACTTTGTTTTACATTGCATTTTATAAATCTAGAAAGAGAGCTATGTAAAGGGCACATTCGGTTAAGCTATATTAATATACGTTTTATTTAAATATTTTCTTTCAATATATATATTTTGTGAAATAATATCTAAAAATATGCAATTCAGCTACGAATAAAAATATATCCAAAAACTTAGCTGAATGACAGTGGAATAATATCTGCAACTTTGTATTTCAGTTTATTACTTACATAGCTCAGTTGAAAGCGATAACAAAAAGATAGTCCATTAATTTTGGTCAAAATTTTAAACATAATCTCAGGATAAATAAAAAAAAGAGCTGAATTACTTTTTATTTGAATAGTTTAAAAAATACTATAAAAGTTCCTGTAAGATAGTTATTTTAGGATTTTAAAGTTATACTTTTTTCTTTAATAGGTATTACTTTTCTTTTAATATCCTTGTTATTATTTTTGTCTTCACAAAAATATTCACAGTCATAAGAACTATGCATTTTATATTTATTACTTATTTTTTTCTATAAACTTTGTATTGTTTTTAATTACTTCATTCTAGTTATTTGAGTAATTTTGCATTTCAAAAAAGGTAAATAGGTTCTGTACTTTTTTCAATTGCTTTTTTCTTTTAATTAGTATAACTTTCATCCTTTTAATTCAATAATTAAATGTTTGTTCTCTGATATGTATATTTTTGGTTCGATCTACATATATGTGTTTTTACTTTCCTGGTCTATGAGTAAAATATCCTTCGCTTTATGTATCCCGTTGATAATGTTAGCCCGGAATTAAATAGCAAACAAATTCGAAGTTTTATGTTGAACAAGGTTATACTATGCTGCTATATGTGAAGATGATTGTAATATGTATGAGTACAATCCTCCTTCTGTCCCTGTCGTTCCAGGAAAAAGCCCTGGTATGCTTGTTGTGGGTGCATTAGATGATGAAACGGGTCAAGTTGGTGTCGCCATTAAAAATTGCTGATGTAATTCCCGCTCTGCCTTTTTATTCAGCACTTCATGCCTTGACTCTATACTCGTTCCCCTGAAAAATACGTTTATAACTTTGCAGTTAAACTTTTTCTGTTGAAATATTAGCCAATATAAAGCAGTAACTATTGTTAAAAAAAAAAAACAAATTGCCAGAAACAAATAAATTCTAAAATGTGGTATGTTTTTTTCTTTGCAAACTGCCTAAAAGAGATTTATCGAACTACACATAGTAGAAAATAAAAGTTCTCGAACAGAATTTTGCTCCAATAAAAATGCAACACACTTCCCTATACCTCTGTTTTTCCACAATATTGCATACCATGCGGATTCATATTCACACCATTGTATGGGAAATAAATTACAACACCCCTTTAAATTCACCATCTCATCATTTGTATGTCTCAATAATTTCATATGAAAAATTATTATTTAAGAAGCAGGAAATCTTTTCTGATACTTAAAAAAGATTTTAATATACATTCTCAGTTAACATTTAAGAATTATGTATTGTAATATTTCTGCTTTTTAAAAAGTATTCTATTCTTGGTAACGTGAAAATCGTTATCGTCGACGAAAAAAGATAATACTTGGACCAGTTTTAACTTTTAAACCTTAAAGTTGCAATTACCAGCTCCGAATTTCGGTGGAAAATATGTTTTATTCACAGGCGTTGCCCGTTCGTGTACTATACCATGATGAAATCATTAAGTTTACAAAATTAATTAAAAATTATAGTTTGATGATTGATCGATCAAAGTTGTGACGTCTCTACTAACCACTTAAAGGATATAACTGAAATATAAAGCATAATTTATATTGAATTCCTACGTCATTAAATTTATACCCGAACAATGAGTGGATCAATTTCAAACAGAGCATCCATCTGGCTTCAATAAAGGTCAAAATTAAAGATAAGAAACTAAACTTAAAAAAGGTGGCCGCCGCGGCGTCGTGTGAAACTCACGCCCCGAACGTAGATTAATTTTGGCAATAGCGTCGACATCTGTTTCTAAATAACCGACAAGTTGGGACGAGTATTTTCAATGCTACACTCTTAGCTTATTATGGAGCTCTTTAAGCTCTTAAAAGCAATACCGTAAAATCAAAGTTTTTTAGTGTTGCAGCCCTACTGAACTTCTATAGGCTCCTTATGTTGGATTTTCGGAGTGTAAAATGAAAATTCTTGGGATGAGTGAGCCAGAAGCGTGCTTCATATATGCGGGATTAAAGCGTAAGCAGTGTGTGGGGTAAGGTAAATTTATATGGTTATATATGTTTACTATGATGGAAATTAGAACTGATTTTTGTGGTTCAATATTTTATATATTCAATATTTTATTCGTCAAGAAGAAAATCTTTACGATAGCTAGTGTACGATGTGACATGGATGGGTGTGACAACATTTTTAATTAAGTGACCTATACAAAAGCTAGACAAGAAACTACGTTTGAATTGGTAGGAACTGGTGTGTAACCTTAATATAAAGCATACAGTGTGCAATCTCAAATACACGTCTATTTGAAATTTCCAGAACATACCCTCATAAGAAAATATAATAAGAGCAGGAAATTTTATTTATCTTAAATAGAATATAAAATGTGAGGCTATTTAAGCATCCCACTGTTTATGAGAATTTATTTTTTAAATGATATCAGTTCATATATTTTACATTTAATGTTAAGTAATTCAATTATTCAATCAAAGAGGAAATGGTAAGGGTGAATTTTCAATTAAAATTTATTTTAACTACTCTGACTTAAAATAACGATAAAATTTGAAAGGGTAAAAATGAGGTTCAAGTCCTAGCTTATTTTTGTTTTCTGTTCTGCTGAGCACTATTTACCCGTTTACGAGGAAAAGGCCAACAGCTTTTTTTAAAAAACTTATTTCAAGAATTTAGAATCGAAAACCACCGAAATTTGGATATGGAAACATGGCAAATATGAAAGAAAATGCAATCATACGCATACATACATTTGTATGCATATATGATATGATATGGATAAATAAGTTTCCCTAACGCATTTCACACTTTTTTCGTTTTCAAACTTGTCAATATGAAGCTTTTGCTATAATGCGTAGCAAACTCACTGTGGCATTGATTCGGGGAAAAATATAATATATTGTAAGGATCACATTTTGATTACATATTATAATTTTCATAAGAAATTTATACGAGGGTTACCTTCTATATTTCGGGATTAGAGAACAAAAACAAATATTAATCATCGAAAATAGCTTTATATGTTTGAACCAATTGTCGAAGCACTTTTGCCACTCTGATTGAGGTATCTCCAAAACATGCATTCTGAACGCATATACCGCTCTTTCAGCTTTCGAAAAACGTTGACTTCTCATTTTATTTTTTACGTATGGGAATAAAACGAAGTCATTCGGTGCCACGTCCGGACTATACGGCGGATGACTCATCAAACCGACGCTTTGAGTGCTCAAAAATGCAGTTGTTTGAGCCGATGTGTGAGAGCTCGCATTGTCGTGGCGAAGAGTGATCCGTCTTCTGCGGTTGTTTTTCCTGATTTCTTGGAAGACAACTGGCAAACAAATGGTTGTGTACCACTCAGAATTGACTGTTCTACATTGTTCTAGTGGTACGGTTGTCATGTCCAGTTTTTCCGAAAAAGGCGACCATTTGCTTGGAAGTGCTTCGTGCGCAAGCAACTTTTGTTGGATTTGGCTCAACTTTAAACACCCATACAGTCGACTGCTGTTTACTTTCGGTCTCATACGCGTAAATCCGCGAATTATCACCTATCACGATGTGTTTCGAAACAACGCGATCGTATTTTTGGAGCATTTTTTTTCGACCAATCGACACAAGCTTTTTTTTAATGGATTGACAAATTGTGTGGGATGCAACACGAACAAATTTTTTTTGACGGTTAAATGTTCATGCAATATTAAATGTATGCTGGTCCCACTAATGGCTTAGGTGTTCTCAATCTCACGATAGGTCACATGACGGTCTTGCAATATCAATTGGCGCACAGCATCAATGGTTTCCGGAACAACAACTGATTTTGGACCTTTACGAAATTCGTCTGGGAGTGAACTACGACCTCGGCTGAATTCGCCATCGTTAAAAAGTCGATGTTCATCAATGCACTGTTGTTGAGTTAATCCACGTCGAAAGTTGTAAAAAATAATCGCACGAAACCAACACAAATAGCGCTCGAATGTCAAAACCTTCTGAGTACGCATATCCTCAAAAATGTCGAACTTTACGATAGAGCTGGCAGTTGCCAGATTGCAACACTAGGGTTGCCAGATTGAAACACTAGGGTTGCCATATTGCAACACTAGGGTTGTCAATCCCGAAATATAAAAGGCAACCTTCGTATGAAGATGTTTTTTTGCATAATTGTTAGGTACTACATTTTCAATATCCACTGTCAGTGGCTTGTTACTTTCTAGTCTACGCAATTTCTTACAGTGAAATCATACTCCCTTGAACATTAGAAACAACATACATATAAAGATTCACTCCAAAAATGTTATGCTGAATTTAGAACTCACAAATACGAGTGTGAGAGATAAATTACTTAAAAAAAAAACATAAAACGTGTTGACACATCAAAAGCAAGGAAGTAACTTACTAAATTATAACAAATAAAGACATACATACGTCTCTAAGAAGATGATTTTGGTGCTGATGATTTTGATGGTGCTGTAGTGAATTAATTACGACTGGTTGAAGTGCGCTATGAATACTCGTGATGCTATTATTACGATTATTGTAAATATTTGTGTTTGCTGTGGAGGTGAATATTGTTGTTAAGGTACCACAGCTAGCCGGTATTCTCCCACCCATCGTAAGTATTTCATAGTTCTGGCCATCGATAAACTGGTTGTGACATTGATTCGCATTTACCGCCGGCATTGATTGATTTGTGGCAACAGCACCGTTATTATTTAGATTCGATAAAATATTATTACTGCACAATGGTACTGATGTTGCCGTAGTCGTTTCGTTTACCATTTTGGACTTTGCATACTCAATACGTATAGAACCGCGATCTGACGATAGAAGATATTTACCTTGAAGGTGATTCATTGCAGTAGCAGCTGAAGTGGCATCTTTGAATTCAATAAATGCCACAGGACTGTTGTTATTATTGTTGTTGCAATTGTTACTGGTGATGTTCTGTTGATAAGTATTAGTTTGTTTGTTGATAATCAGGTTGTTATAGTTGTTACCACCTGTGCCAAGATTTGCAGTTGTAGTAGCAGTAGAAGAAGAGGAGGATGTGCTGGTAGAAGAAGAAGGAAGATTGTGCGAACCTTTTGTGTGCATTCGGAGACGACAAAAGCCAGGCATACTGTGCAAGTTGTTTATAATATTATTAAAGTAAATATAATGTGTACTTCTCAAAATATAGATTATTCCAAGAAATAAGTTTTTATAGTTTATAACATCAAATAAAATCATAAAATAATATTTAAAATTTTAATTTAACGGTTATCAGTGCGGAATTATTATTGTCATGTACATATTGTAATATGTTAACATATACATACATGCAAATAAATACAGTGTACTTATTTTTTTCTTTAACACAGATTGTATGTTGCTGACAGTACCTAGATCCTTTGAATCGTTATAAACAAACACACCCATCGGATGTCAAATTCGAATTTCACGTTTTGGAAAAGGGCAGTTGGTTTGTGGGAGCAGAGGGTTGCAGTTTAATTTTAGATTTTTCGTTGTATTGTTTTTTCATTAATTGAATTTGTTGCCTTTAAATGGAATATACAAATACTTCAAGTTTTGCGTTTTTTCCACGGCCAACATTTCTAAAATTAAATTCTGCATGAGGAAGTGTGTTCTGATAAGGCTGTGTGGTATCCAAAGAAGAAGCAATGTCCAACACCAAGAAAGGGAAAAAAGCGATTGTGCTAAGTGCGAGGATTCCAATAGCATGGAGGACATGGTAGAATGCGATAATTGTCCATGACAATTGCGGCGAAGTAGATTCGTCGGTAGCAGATAGAAGTTTCGAGTGTGAGGATTGCACCCAGCTCGATTGAACTTTGCAGGGAAACGTGACAACTATTAACAAGGGACGTCGGATGCAGACGAAGTACGCACATAGGCGAATTGGAGTTAAAATACATGGAGAAACAAAAAGAATAGGATATGCGCCTAATGGCAGAACACCAGCAGAATAAAAAGGAGTTTATACTAAAAAGATATGAATTACTAACATTATTGGATAATGGTATCGAGGAGAGTATTCCGGCCAAAAACAGGGCTTCGGCTTGGGTGGAACAAAAAAATTGTATGAAGGATTTAAAAGATGTAAAGAAAGATGATCAGTTCCCTCTACATTGTAAAGAAGAGGTCCTAAGCGTTAATCAAGTCTGAGCACGTCAAGTGGTGTCCAAAGAATTACCAATATTTTCTGGGCGACCTGAAGATTGGCCACTATTTATTATTAGTTACGAAAATCGCACACGTGTATGCGGTTTCAGTGACTAAGAAAATTTATGGCGCCTGCAAAGAGCTTTGTGGGGTAATGCTCTGGAATCAGTGAGGTCCCGCCTTCTCATTCCATTCATGGTGGGTGAGGTCATATCAACTCTCCGCATGCGGTATGGATGTCCTGAATACATTGTGCAAACAATACTGTCTAGGAAAGCAAATCGTTTTGATTCGCTTATAAATTTTTCCCTGTCTGTGCGGAATTTATACGGAACTATGGAAACAGCTGGACTGACGAATCATATCAACAATCACATTCTTCTCCAAGGGCTTGTGGAGAAACTTCCAACATCTTTACGACTTAATTGGGGGCTGCAACGAGGTTAAAGAGAATCAAATTTGGCAGACTTTGACGAATGGCTTTACAGTATGGCAGAGGCAGCAAGTGCAGTGATGTCGTTCCCATCTATAGAAGGCAAAAGTGAAAATCAACAGAAAAGACTACATGCTCATGTGGAGATGAAAAACAATGAAAAGTCAAAACGTCAAAAAGTTTGTGGTTATAATCACAAGATTTTAAACTATGGTTTATTAAAAGAATACTCTATTGCCAAAAGACGAGAGCTAGTGAAAAATAAAAACATTTGTGAGGTTTGTCTAGCACATCGGAAAAACTTTAGATGTCAAAGTACGACTAAGAATTCACCGCATAATTTTCTAACTGATAAGAAGGCATGTAATGCTCATCAACGAAGTGGTGAAAGTAACGCAATGTTTAGAGTTCTTCCTGTTGTACTGTGTGGAAAAAATAAGTCAATAACACATATGCATTCCTTCATAGCGGCTCGTCTCTGACTCTTGTGGAATCTCACATAGCGAAGTCTCTGGGCATTGTTGGAACACCCAAGCCATTGTGCCTTAAGTGGACTGCGAACATCGTACGCTACGAAGACTCATCAATGGTCGTACCCATGGAAATATCGGCTGCGAATGATGCCTATGCTACGAAGTATCGTCTTCAGTATGTTCGTACAGTAAATAGCTCGTCATTCTTCTGAAGATATACAGCGTCAATATTCATATTTGAGTGATGTTCCACTGGCAAGTTTTAAAGGAACCAGATGTGGAATCCTGATAGGATTGAATAATCAGAAGCTGACACTATCATCAGATGAAAGAATGAAAAATGGAATGAATCAGTTGCAATTAGGAGCAGGTTGGGGTGGTATTTTAGTGGCGGTTTCAAACCAAATGGTGTTGATAGCGGAATGTCGGATCATACCTACAGAACATGCGAATGCGATCATGAGCTTGAGGAGCTGGTGCGACAAAATTACGTCTCGGAAGATTGTGGCAATGAGGGCGAATTCTGCGAGTCATCAAAGGATTTACGTGCTAAGAAGATTCTGAAGGACACTGTGCATAGAAGTGAAAATTTCTTCGTAAGCGGATTACTATGGCAGTACGAAGACAACATTATGCCGGATAGCTTTCCAATGGCATTGCGGCGACTAAGATGTCTTGAGAAAAAGATCCTGTTCTTCTAAGATTGGTCAATGAACAAATAGAGAATCTTGTGAAAAAAGTATATGCCCGAAAGCTAACTACAGGTGAGTGAAATGAAAAACAACCAAGACCATGGAATCTATCAATATTTATTGTGAAAAATCCGAATAAGCCTGGGAAAGTTCGGTTGGTTTGGGATGCAGCGGTTTCCACGCAAGGATTTTCTTTGAATGGTGTTATTTTAAGGAATCCTCTCACTAATGTTTTGCATGCCTTTCGATGCGGCCGAATAGCAGTGGCAGGTGATATTGAGGAGATGTTCCACAAAGTGAAGATGCGAGAACAAGACCAGCATTCTCAGCGTTTCCTGTGGCGTGTCGGTGATTCTAGCAGGGATCCCGACGTATACGTAACCGTCGTATTTGCGTTTGGTGCTACTTGTTCTCCCAGCTTTGCACAGCACGTAAAGAATGTTAATGCTGAAGAATTTTCTGACATATTTCCGAGAGCTGCAGAAGCTATAAGAGATCATCACTACGTTAACGATTGGTTGGATAGCGTCGATACAATTGAGGAGGCAATTAAGTTGGTGCAGGATGTGAAGTACGTGCATGCGAAGGCTGGTGTTAATTTTTGCAACTGGTTGTATAATTCAGTGGATGTTCTGAGTGCCCTGCAAGAACCTGGATTGAACACAAAAAAAACTCTTGGAGAATTTGGTGGAAAAAACAATTACATCAAAGGTCTTGGGACTCGGATTTTCGCTCCAGTTTGTGAAGCTGTAGAAGGACATTATGAAGGGTTCTAGGATTCCAACGAAGAGAGAACTTCTGCGAGTTACCACTGGAACTTCACGAGAAATGGGAAAGTTGGCGAAAGTTGTTGATACAAGTAGAAAAAGTGCAAATACCAAAGTGTTATTTTTCAGAGGATTGCGGAAAGCGGTCAAGAAGGATGCGAGCGAGGATGCGATGCAAAAAAACAAAGTTACATGACTGGAACTGGACACCAACGAAATTAAATGTGGCTGATAAAGCGACGAAATGGTAAAAAGTACCATCCTTTGACAGAAATGCTGGATAGTTCATTAGACCAGATTTTCATCATCAACCTAAGTCTACATGGCCGATATTGCAAAACACTGAAAATACGTACGAAGAGTTGCACTCGAAGTTCTTGTTAGTAGCGCACTTTACATTGCCAAATGACAACTTTATCGATGTTGAAAGGTTCCGCTCTTGGACGCTTTTACTACATTCCGTGAGTTGGATATTTGGCTATATTGGTAATCTCAGGGCAAGTATATGACAATTATCCCGAAACAATGGACCCTTAACGTGAGACGAACTTCGAAAAGCTGAACTGTTCCTGTTTCGTATGATACACAAGAGAAATACGGAGAAGAAATCGATGTGCTATCGAAGGAAAAGCAGCTGACAAAAGGTAATCATTTATATAAGTTATCTCCATATTTAGATGCGAAAGCAATCCTGCGTATGAAGTTGAGGATAGACAACGCTTGGTGTGTTGAGCAGAGTACTAAGCGACCAATTATCTTGTCGCGAGACCATCGACTGTCATTTTTGATTGTTAGGATATATTATCTCACATTTCATCATCAATGTCACGAAACTGTAGTAAACGAAGTAAGACAAAAGTTTTGGATATCAGGCTTGCGACCTTTACTAAAATGCCGGATTCTTCAAGCTGAACCAGTTGTTCCCGTGATGGATTCACTACCAGAAGCAAGATTGGCAGCATATACACGACCTTTCAGTTATGTAGGTGTGGATTATTTTGGTCCAATTTTGGTAATGATTGGAACACGTCAGGAAAAGCGGTGAGGAGTATTGTTTACGTGTTGATAGAGATGGCATACACATTAACAACAGACTCCTGCATCCTATGCATAAGAAATTAAATAAGACGAGGAACACCCAGACAATTTTACTCCGATAACGGCAGCAATTTTCGAGGAGCAGAGATAGAGTTAAGATTAGCCTCTCATCAAATTGATTGCAACCGAATTCAAAACAAGTTTACCAGTTCAAACACCAAGTTGTTTTTCAATCCACCAGCTGCTCCTTATATGGGCGGGGTCTGGGAAAAGTTAGTTGGTTCGGTGAAAAACATATTAAAAGAGATAACAAGAAACCAAAGGTTAACGGATGAGTCTTTACAATTAATGCTGATAGACGTGGAAGGTATTATCAACTCAAGACCACTTGCACATGTATCAGTAGATTATGAGGACGACGAAGCGATTATACCAAACCATTTCTTATTATGAACATCAAGCGGAAGCAAATCTCCAGGGAAATTTGACAACATCCTGACTCTGACCTGATCTTACGTAAAGAATGGAGAAGATGTCAGCAACTGACGAATATGTTCTGGAAGCGATGGGTACGTGAGTATTTGCCAACCCTGACGTGAAGGACGAAATGGTTCCAGAAGGTTAAGGACATCGAAGTGGGAGATCTTGTCATAATCGTAGATGAAAATTTACCGAGAGGATCCTGGCCGAAAGGTATAGTTATTGCAGTAAAAATTGTCCATGATGGACAAATAAGAAGAGCAACAGTCAAGACGTCGTCCGGTTTGTATGATCGACCTGTATCAAGACAAGCAGTCTTGGATGACAGAAGTACCAAGATTGGCGACACAGCGAATCAAGCGGCTGAATCACCGGGAGAGGGAAATGTTGCTGACAGTACCTAACCCTTTGAATTGTTATAAACAAACGCACCCATTGGATGTCAAATTCGAATTTCACGTTTTGGAAAAGAGCAGTTGGTTCGTAGAAGCAGAGAGTTGCAGTTTAATTTTAGTATTTTTCGTTGTATTGTTTCTTCATTAATTGAATTTGTTGTCTTTAAATTAAATATACAAATACTTAATTTTTTGCGTTTTTTCCACGCCTAACATTGTATCTCCATGCAATAAAAGCTATTCATACAAATTCAAGAAATTGATTGGTTTTGTCTTTGTCTTTGTGTAAAATACGTTTCGTAACTACATTAAAAAATGTTCAGATGACAAACTATGATGTTGCTCCCCACAAAAAAAAAAAAATAGGGTGAAGAACTTTCTAACCTGAAATGTTTGAATCTTATTGTACATTAAAATAAAGAATGTTATGAACTAGTTATTATCTGGCATCCATACACGTTCTTATATTACATTCGTTACTTAGAAACAGGTGTAAACACTTAAAATGTGTTAACAATTAATATACTAACAAATAATATACTAACTACATACACAAGCTATTATTTATTGTTTGTAAAATAATTCTGTTTGTAAAAATGCAGAGCTGGGAATATTCGAATCTGAGAAATTAGGACCACGTTCGGCTACGCAGTTCTTTTTTAAACCAGGAGGAGCATTGCAATAATACATAACGCACTAAAATTTATTTTTGTATTCACGACTTCCCAAATCTACCAAAGAATTTTTACGAGCATTCTAATTACAATGAAATTATACGAATATGTATATATTTCATTTTTTTTTTTCATTTCTTTTTATTTATATAAAAGTATTGAAGATAAAAACTGTCGATATATATCAATGCTTGTATTTATTAATATATATAGATATACTCTTTCAAAGATATGATTCTCAACTATTTAGCTTAAAAAAGTTCAGGAAAAAAGTAAACTTTTAACCAGTATGACGATTAGAAAATACTACAAAATCTTATTTTAATTCGATAGGCAATGCCTGTTAATTTTGTTGTCGAAATATTTACCCGTATGCAATGAAACAGAAATGTCGAGATGTAAATTAAAATAAAAATTTGCATTTGAAATGTTGATTTATAAGAAAAATGCAAAATTGCATTGAATGTTGATAGTAATAACTAACCCCCTAAATTTTTGAAGATTTCTTTGTGTTCTGTATTATATAAGAACAAAAAAATGCATGAATTGATAACCCGTTGTTTAAAAATGTCAAACTGACCAAAATATATAACACTTGTTGATTAATCATACTGTACTATTTGATGAAAACAGTAAAGTCATTGTTTGATGACCGAATTCATTTTCTCTGTTTACAATCATGTAATATGTGAAACGTCCTAAGCGTGAAACAAATAAAAATAAAATAAATATTCTGGTGTAGCACATAAGTTCGTATCCATCCTGTATATGTATTCTCTCCTATTTGAAGTCCTAATATATTCTGTAGAATCTAATTGATTTTAATATTCCGCACTGAATTTTTGCATTTTTTAAATTGGAGCATAAATATGCTTAATTATTTTTGGATTGTTAAGTAGCAAAGAAATCAAAACTAGAACTGAAATTAATTAAGTTGTTTTCACTTTATGTATGTGCTTTATAGCAATGTGCATATTTTCGTGTTGTGAATGCGTACAGTTCTAAAATATGAAAGTATCTTTTAACTGAATAATTTAGTTGTTATGTTATTTGTTTACATATGGGATGTAAATAATATATAAGTATTTTTAAGTACAAATAAACAGATAACTATTTCAACAAAAAATGAAATTTAGGAATTTGAATTCTACACTACCGAAATAAAAATGATATATCCACTGATTTAGAAAAACTATTAATATCAAGATAACAATAATATTATTTATTTACAATATGTCTTTGAACGTTTAAATGTTATTGTCAACTCACCTTGAAAAAACCTCCTTAAGCTCGTGCTCCGAAACAAATTGTCCAAGATTTGCGACAAATAATGTTGAACATGGTGCGTTAGCAGTCAATGGAGGATTCGAGGGATGAGTGTTACCGGATGAACCAACAGGGCTGGCTAAAGTGGGGCTTGATAAAAAGTGATGGCCTGAGGCCGTAGCGCCAGGCGGTAACCCGGGGGTCACATGCATTGATGTTGGATGTATTGCTGTTGTATGATGAGATGGCATAGTCATTTGCGTCTTAAAAGAAATTTATCTAATTATTCATAAATTATGCTAGATCAGTAGAACGCTTAAAATAAAAAAAATTAGACGTACAAATTTTGAATAACAATTTTAAATATTGACGCATGTTAAAACATGTTAATGTTTTAATATTTTATAATGTAAAATTAATAACAATTGGATGACATGATAGTCCTCATGGGGATCAGGGCCTAGCTTGCCCCCCCCCCCAACTACTCCTGTTGTGCTCGCTTCTGTTCTCTCACAAGTTGAACAGACCTAAAGCTGTTTTACAGCGAAGTTTGAGAAGCTTTTTCTTAGACAATAATTACTCTTTGAGTGTTCTGCAGCTTTAAAGAGATGGTGCCGTGAAAAATTAGAGGTGTTCAGCCGGGACCTTTGGTGTGTGAGTGTCGCACTTAACCACGCCACGGCGGCCACATATATATCATAATATAAGATACCATACATTATATATGTGTATGTACAGTAAGTGACAAAGGTTTGCATCCGACACCAATTTTTACAACCTTGCAAGCCTATATATAGCGTATCTTTACGGTAATAAACATTCTTTGGTCAACCACTACTTATAAAGGGTGTCCCAACAAGAACGCAAGATTTAAATTTGGCGCCATTCGAATTGTCATTGTTTGACATTTATACAATTATTATTCTTTGTTAGTAGAAGATATAAGGTTAATCAAAATGGAGCGCTACATGACTGAACAACGCATTCCATTGTGAAATTGTTTTACCAAAATGGTGAAAGTTTTGCGGCTACAGTTCGCAAATTACGATAAATTTGGGATTACAATAATGCTCCAAAAGAGTCAACTGTAAAGCGATTAATGGAAAAATTTGCTGAAACTGGGTCTGTAACTCATGTAAACACAACAACGCGCCTTCGACCAGGTCGATCGACCGAAAATATCGCAGCAGTACGTGATGATGTCGCTCAAACTCCTTTCACTCAATTCGACACCGACCTCAGCAAATTGGTGTTTCCAAATCCACTATTCAGCGAATTTTGATGAAAGATTTGCATCTTCATGCACACAAAGTTTAACTGGTTCAGAAACAGAAGCCAGCTGACCATGAACAGCGAAGGAAGTTCGTTAATTGGGTATTAGAGAGAGAACATGAAAATGCTGATTTAGCCGATAAAATCATCTTTAGTGACGAGGCCCATTTCCATCTTCGACTTAACATCATTGGACTTTTTGCTTTGGGGCTTTTTGAAGTCGATGGCTTATGCGAATAAGCCGACGACGACTCAAGCCTCAAAAGATGAAATTGGACGCTTCATTAATGAAATACTGCAGCATTTATGCAAAACGGTCATTGAAAATTTCATTAAAAGATCGCTTATGTGTTAGCAAAGCCATCACATACGGGCCATCTGCCCGATGTGTTATTCCACACATAACCTCATCCTATCTACTTTACGATAAAATAGAGAATTCACAATTTTTTTTTTAAATATCTGCGTTTTATTTAAAATATAAATCTTGCGTTCTTGTTGGGACACCCTGTAATAGAACAATTTCTTTGCAAAACACATCCAATTCCTTAGTCGTCAAAAGCTCTTGAGGAAAATCCATTTTGCGTTGGGATGCGATGGGATTTGGAGAACTATATCTGAATCTGTTATGAAATCTATATCGAAACATGTTACAAAAATAAAAAAAGAGATTCCATACTAAATAATGAGGTTGAAATAGAAAAAGAAAATAATCCCTACTAAGATCACTTGTTAATAGTCAATAACTAAGATCACCAGATTAGATAGAAGACTAGCAACTACAGATATCGCTTCAGATGTTTAAGAAGTGAAGGGTGTATTACAACACTTACTTGAACTCAATATGAAATGTAAAAGAACGTAGACTTGTCTGATATTAATTTATATCAAATATATATATATTTTGTCCACTGGCTGCTCTCAATTTGCCTCATGCATCATATGTTCGCACCTAAGTGCACTATAATCCAATTCTACTCAAAGCAATGATAAACTTTACTCATCTAAATAATAATTTTGTACTCGTGTGCATTTTAAATTCTTCTAATTTAACAGAACAAATAATTTAAAAAATATATTCTTTTTCTAAGCAGCAATAACACTGTTTAAATATCTTAACACAATCAAGTTGGGAGATTCGTTGTGAGATTTGATTCTCAAAAGGCTTATTTTTACAGAGCACACATTCTATGAAAAGTGTTTTAGTGCAGTTTAAATAAATGGATGATACTCGACCATTTACTTCATATTTATAACGTTAAAAAAAAGAATTTAACATATGTTGCTGAAGTGAGAAATGCATGACAAATCAGTTTTTCGTCATTCTCTGCAATCTGGTTTGGCATCTTAAAATCTTTTCCGTATTTTACGTAAGGATCTCATATCTTTCCCGGGTGGCTTTAAAGTGCCTTATATTTTTATTAAACATTTATTACACATTAACACTAACATCTTATCGTGAAATTTTGCTTAGTGACGAAGGTCATTTATGGCCCAATGGAAACGTCAACAAACAAAATATACGTAATTGGGTGCAATTTAGAACAGGTGTATAGTTAAACTAATTGGATAATGGAATAATTGTTACAGTGGTACACCATCAATTTTAGGATGAGTTTCTAATCTAATTTTTTTCAATCAATAAAAGAATTAATTCGCTTTATCATATACCGAATTATTTTCTTTAAAATGACAAAGGCATAATACATTTATTAATGACCTATCATACAACATGGATTAATAAAATAATATATAATAAACAAATGATTTTTGTAAATTTATTTTTGACAGAGATTGCATTTAGTCCGGGAAATTATATATATGTCAGTCAAATAAGAAATTTACCTACACTAGACGTCAATACTTTTCAATTATTTATTATACTTTCAATATTTGTGTTTTTATTGATAGTTTCAAAAATTTCTGGATTGTGTAGTATCAATATAAGACCAAATCTTTGTTGTTTACTTATGCTTCTTTAAGTTAATATCGGAAATAAAACTCATCTGCCTAGTCTTATATTTTACAGTTTTGTACGTAAAAAAATATTCAAAACATGCAGTCTAACTATTCATATTTTCATTAGGTACTTACTTGATGCAAAGGTTGCTCTAATACTTTATCAGTATTTAGTCAAAGATAAGACCTTACTGGTACTTGCGGATGCAGAGCTGGGTGAACTAACGTCGCATGTTGCAACGCTGCAGCACCAGGTAACTCAGCTGCGGCAGCAGAATATGCTAACGGATGGTGCCACAATTCTGGTCCCCCGGGAAAGAATGGTCCACCCAAGTCTAAACGTTAATAAAATGTATTGTATAGTTATCCAGATGTGTAAAAACATACATATTATTCGTAGGAAATAATTAACTTATCAATCAATTATTATTGTTAATTATATAATTATTTCGAAGTGAAAATGATTTCTCTAGAAGTCTGCAACATGCGCCTATACCACATCACCTAACAACCTCGCGTATATTTGAAAAAGAAAATATGTTTTTCAGAAAACAATACTAAGGACAATAAAAACACTCTATGCTTTTGTAGTTTACATTTTGTTGTGTAGATATATGAAACATGCAAGTATTTTTATGTATGTACACATAGATTTGGTAGCTTTTCTGTAATTTGTGAAATACTTATACTCGAATGTGTACTTATTTTGGTGGTGATTGGTGTGTGTGATATAGTGCGACATATTGCATATTTTTGCAGTAATTTACATGATCATAGGAGAAAAAACAAAATTAGGGTGTTGATTCGTGTCTTAAGTAGCGCATTTTTATAAAAATCATCTATTTAAAATCTATATAAATTTTTATTGGGTTTCAAAACATTAAAGTGCGCTTTTCTGATTATGCTCTTTATCATATTTCATTTTTTTTAATCAATTTAAAATTTTAACATGTATTATAGTTCTTTATGTTAAATGTAAGTAATATATTGAAATTTATTCATATTTAACTTTACTTACGTCCAGTGAGTGGGTGCATCAATGCAGGATGTGCGGCTGTTGTTGCGGTATTGGGCTGTGGTTTAGGTTTGCTCACTTTCGTGTTACTCTTGGCGAATTCCAAGCGAATTGTTTGGGGCATATCGGGGTCGAAGCGTACACCCTGCTGCAAATGAGCGGTACAGGGGATATTGTGGATTTTTAGGAAATATTGTTTGCTTTATATTGTAAAAATAATATTTATAGTATTTTAGGAACTACTTTTGTAAATTCACAAAAAGTCTAATGGTGCTTAATTGCGGTAGCTTAGTTTCTTATTGTTATTTTTATTCTTTAACAGAAATAAACATCAAACATTTAAAATGATGATAAGGTGACTCCTTTGCGAGTAGGGGAGAGGGGAGCTATAAGTATGGTGGCTTTCCAGTTTTTTGAAATAATAATAAAATAGGAAATACGAAATACGAAATACAAAAAGGAAGTAAATAACTCAAAATACTACATGAGAGTTATAACCCTTTTTAAGATGCATTAAACCAATGTTAGCAACTAAATTTCTAAAACTGAATTCAAACTTGTATCCTTTAAGTGGTAAGAGATTACAACTAATGAATTCCCATTCTTTAGAAAATGAACGGTAAGTCTAGTTATTGCTTTGAATAGGAATAAGTCACAATTTTTGTTGCTCGAAAAAGTGATATGCATACAATACCCTTTCGCCGCTTTAAAAGGCGTGACTATTAATTCAGTAGCTTACTTCGTATACCTCATACACATTTCTTTTTTCAACTTTCAATTGTCTAAATTGTTAGACAAACGGTCAAACGGTTAGAGCATCATTCTATATATATATATAACTCGTTTTTTAGAATTGCAAATTAAAATAAAAAAGTGTAACATACGCTTTGATCAAAAACACAATTTCTAGACAGCGAGAAAATATTGTCAGGAGGGTTGAAAGGAAAACTATGTACATTTCCAGTGCAAAAGAATTTAATTTAAATTTAAAAATTTAAAACCCTCGAAAATATTCTGTTTTTTTTACATTTCTTTCAATTGAAATTCTATTAAATGCAGCCAATTTCTTACTGTGGACTATTTTCCTTTTATGGAATTTAAGAAGTTGCACACAGAACTCTTTTGAAAATTAAAAATTGCACTCCATTCCCTTGCATTTGATCGTTCTTAGTAAAAATCATGTCTTAACAGTTTTAGACTAAAAGCAGCAAAAGAAACATACACTTGGTAAATACAGCTAGAAAAAATATTTACAAATAAAAATAAAAGAATAAGAATACTGATAGTGGTGAACTTAAGACATTTAAATTAGACTAAACCTATGATATATAATACTAAACGTTAATGAATAAACAATTACTCCAGCGTTCAAGAGTACACGTTATGTAGTATTACTTTAATCGGTCTTTCCAAAAGAAGATGAAAAAGAAAAAAATCCTTTATTAGTGACACAGCTTTCATATCTTCAGAGCAAGTGAGCAAATTTTCATATCGTATGGGATATATATACATTTTTTGTAGCCCGCATGTTATCAAACTTTTAATTTAACTCTCTACCTGAACAAGTTGGTTCAAACTTATAATAATTGGAAACTTAAACTAAGTTTCCCTGTTGGAATATAAATGTAAAACTTGCGTGTTTTGATCCTAGACACATACATAAAAATATAAAGAAAATTAAGAAAATTATATTATGTCGAAAATTTTACACTAAAATTTTTTGCGATCTGGCCAGTAGACTTGAATTTATGCCATATTTTAAATGAAGGAGGTTAACATTAACTTAATAAGCTGGCTTATAAGATATATTAATAAACAAAAATTGTGTATTTGGACTTATGAGCAATTCGAAGAGTCCCAAAAGCTGTCCGACATTTCCGATTGACCACATAATATGTAGTCGTGAGCAACGTATATATAATACGATAAATAATATAATAAGAAATAACAAAAGTAACTCTTGTTAAACAATGGAAATTCAAAAATTCAAATACACAATCACGGTTCGCAGGGTCAATGTGCTTTACAACATTTTTAAATAGTCATTTCTCTATTGTAAATACATATAATGTAAATATATACGTATATTGCTTAAAATGACATGTGCTTTTAAGCGGAACGCAATCAGTCAAGTGTTCAAGAGCATGACTACAACTATCATACATTGAGTAACTATATAAAATAATATAGGTTATATATCTGTAATAAAGATATTAATGGGAAATATATCGGTTAATAGTGTCCCATTTTGAAAACTTATGTTTTAGACACTAAGTTATTCCTAATTTTAAAAAACACATAAAAAAAGCAAACTTGAAAGGAAAGTGATTAACAACTGTTATTCAATCTTTCGGTCAAATGTTTAAATGAGAAGTAATGTTTAAATGAGAAGTACAATTCTTAAGGAATTTAGTAAACCACAACATCAAACATCAAAGCAGAGTTAAATTTGATGGAGAAGTTTATACTCAAGTATTCAATATTCAATTTTTCAAAGAATAACGTTTTTCATTTGTAGAAAGTTTTTCAATATAGCAACGATTCTTGTACTTATAATGGTTTTACCAAAAATTAAATTAAATTAAATTAGCTAAAACCAGCATTAAATAAATTAATTAAAACCAGTACTAAGTTTTATCTTTTACGTATGTTTTTCCAATAAAAGTAAGCACCCAATGTCCTACCTTTACATCAAGAATACCAATAATATTAACGAAGAAAGTTAATAACTAAATATATTCATTCTTGTTATGGGTACTTATACTTAATTGATAGTTTGGGATGTATTGATGTGATGATTTGTTGTATTGTTATGTTTATATAATAACTTTTAAATTACATAAGAGCAGCTTTCCAACAGCTTTTACGAAATTTGATTTTTTAACACTAATCAGGTTAAATCATCTTTAACCCCGTACTCCCAAAAATCATTCCACATTTCCACAAGTCTTAATAGACATCGATATTAATAATGAAGTCAAAAAATAGTCAGATATTCTAGTAAACAATTGTCAAAAAAAAGTCAAGATTTCTTGCACCACCTACTGTGCCATCATGACATGAATACAGCTATCTCGTTCTGGCTTAGAATATTCCAAGCCAGCAAATCAGTTGAACGACCCGAAGTCTCCAAAGTCAAAATGCATTTTTGATATAAATACGTTGACCTTCGCTGGCAGCGGGGAATTTGAATAAAGAACGTTTTAATAAGAACAGTTGAATTTATTTGAAAATTTTCCCCAACTACACTATGGTATCTATCCAACGGTACGAGGGTTGCCTTTTATATTTCGAGATTAGAGAAAAAAAACTAATATTGATCATCAAAATAGATTTATTGTTTTTCAAAAAATTCCCCATTAATTACACTTTTGCATGCGTTTGAACCAATTGTCGAGGCACTTTTGCCACTCTGATTGAGGTATCTCCAAAATATGCATTCTGATGGCATCAACCGCTTCTTCAGGTGTCGAAAAACATTGACCTCTCATTTTATTTTTTACGTACGGGAATAAAACGAAGTCATTCGGTGCCAAGTCAGGACTATACGGCGGATGACTCATCAAATCGGTGTTTTGAGTGCTCAAAAATGCAGTTGTTTGAAACAATGCGAGCTTGTCGTGGTGAAGAGTGACCCGTCTTCGGTGGTTAGTTTTTCTGATTTCTTGGAAGACAACTGGCAAACAAATGGTTGTGTGCCACTCAGAATTGACTGTTCTACATTGTTCTAGTGGTACGGTTGTCATGTCCAGTTTTTCCGTAAAAACAGGCGATCATTTGCTTGGAAGTGCTTCGTGCGCGAGCATATTTTGTTGGATTTGGCTCAATTTGAAACACACATACAGTCGACAGCTGTTTATTTTCGGGCTCATACGCGTAAATCCACGATTCATCACCTGTCACGATATCATAGACGTGTTCCGAAACACCGCGATCGTATTTTTGGAGCATTTCTTTCGACCAATGGACACGAGCTTTTTTTTAATGGATTGACAAATTGTGTGGGATCCAACGCGAACAAATTTTTTTGACGGTCAAATATTCATGTAACATTGAATATATGCTGGTCCCACTAATGCCTTAGGTTGTCTCAATCTCACGATATGTCACATGACGGTCTTGCAATATCATTTGGCGCACAGTATCAGTTGCTCCGGAACAACAACTGATTTTGGACAACCTTCACGAAATTCGTCTTGGAGTGAACTCTTAGTTGTATTCACCATACCATCGATAAATACTGGTCCTTGACGGAGCTTCATCGCCAAAAATTTAGTAAAGTTCTTCGATGCACTGTTGTTGAGTTAATCCACGTCGAAAGTTGTAAAAAATAATCGCACGAAAATGTTCACGATTTAATTCCATTTTTTGGGCGAGATAAATCTTTTAAGTTACTGTAAACAACACAAATAGCGCCCGTATGTCAAAACGTTCTGAGTGTATATAACCTCAAAAATGTCAAACTTTACGATAGAGCTTGCAGTTGCCAGATTGCAGGACTAAGGTTGTCCAATCCCGAAATATAAAAGGCAACCTTTCGTACGACCCACATATTACATATGTTGAACAGTATGTAAAAGAGTGTACAGACTCTCTGAACATACAGTATGTGCAAGAGTGTAAAATACTTTATAAGCCTCTGTCAGTTTCAAAACAATTATTACTGGCCGTCGTAACGAAATGAAATTGGCGTCCATCGGAGACTCATCAAATGAATAATAAAAGGGACGCTATATATAGTACAACATAAATTGCAAATACAATGAAGGTAAAACTTTCAATCTCTTCTACGTTTGTAAACTAAAACATTTGTTGGAATAAAAACAGGTCGACGATAAATTGAAACGAATAAGTTTGTCAGTTGGAGGTTTTGTTTGGAATCTCTCGCATATCATGAGTATTAAGAACATTGTGGAAATAAAACAAGAGTTACGTCTACTTAATGAATCTTATAACGATATCATTTTACGGAGGACGAAATATTCCATATAAATGTTAATAAAATATAAATTATTCCCTCGAAATTTAAGAATAGTATAAATGATGTTTGAAAATGATAAAATGTGGGCTACTGGCGAGGATAAGTTTGAGAAAAAAAAGGTAGGTAAATTAATGTTCGACGGTCAGACGGTATACATTATACGTTAACGGCATATGCGTATACTGCAAATTGCAAATACAAAGAAGTCACGAAACTTTCTCATTTTTTTCTATTAAACCCTTAACAGCACCGAACGGTTCTATAATCAAAACTGCCTAAAACCATATTAACATCCTGACTTACTCAAGCTGCAATCAACTGTTAAAGCACGTACATTTACTATGAATGCACTAAATGAGCGAACATATCGCTCATACAGAATTAAACTTATTCTAACTTTTAATTATTAAATCAATAGTAAAAAAATCGCTGGTTGTTAGATTAGTAAACAATTTAAAAATATTTCCACGCTACATAAAATTAAAACACGTCCCATATTATAGGTGCTACTATTTAATGTGTACGAGTATAACTTTTATAATAATTAAAAGTTTCATAACCTCCATTAACAACAACACGAAACTAAGAATACTTAATGGATATAACATAAGTTATTCAAAGTAAAAACTATGAAACTTTAATGCCCTCACAGTTGAATAAACTGCCTTTAGATTAATTTGTTTTAGCAAAAACAATGAGCTTTTTTACCTAACTATATTTGAAATTTGTGGTTATAAGAAACATTTTGAAATCCATAAAACAGTCAAATTACTCACATAATTAACAAAAACCTCATAAAGAAACATCCCCAAATCCTTCAAAAATTATAATGAATAGTCAAAAGGTGCCTGGCGACTAAATATGTATTAGTTTTTGATATAGTTTTGGTCATGTGTTGTGCTGAATGAAAGTTGAATGAATGGTGTATGCCTTATCGGAGTGTGGTGGCAATACAGTGTAACTTAAGTGTTCATTCCATAAATCGTTTGAAAATTCTTGATCATATAAATAAAGTGAATTTTATATAAGTAGCGAACGTGCAGCCTAAGGAAGGTGACATGGTAGAAGAAAATTGTGTAAATGTAATGTGTGCTTATCTGTGTTGTTTCCTATTACATCGTTAATTAAAACTTATATTGTTTTTTATCAAATGAAGCTGGGGATTGACAAATGTTGGGGTCTGTTGTTTATACTCATACTTAAATTGGCTGGAAAAAAGGTTTTACTTTTGCAGCCGGCTCAAATAATACCTTAATTAATTACAATACCTTAATAATAAACAGTTCCAAAAAGATAACAGTAGTATTCACATTTAGAAATCCGATATATGGTATATTTAATTATATTCGAGTTTTTCAACTACTACAACAGAAATCGAATTACATATATAACTAACTATATATAACTATATTTTCCTTTCTAACACTATAACAAAGCATTCAAAACACATATATATATATTAAAGAATGCAAGGTTTGTTCTAAAACAAAAATCAATATTTATTTTGTTCCTTTAGACATAGTTAAGAACAAGAACTCATAGCGAAAATTTAATTTCAGTACGAGAACATTATCCGTCAGTAGCAATCTCTTGCCAGATGAGGAAAGAAAAACACGAAAAAGTACGGTCTCTAAATCTGATTTATTATAACGAAAACACGTTCACATTTAATAGCACCTAGAGTACCAATGTATTTATATTTTTCCCCATTCTGTCTTAAACACTTACCATAAGCATAGGTTTTTAAAGACTTTTTTGTCTAATGGGCAGATTGTTTTGCAATTTATTTTTTATTTGTGAATTTTAATGTTATATATTTATTTATATCTATATTACTAGTCAACGTTTTATTTTTACTTCTAGCCTTAAACTTTGAGATTTAGCTTTAGTGCTTATCGATATTTTAGTATTGATGATCTACCAGACTTTAATGTAAATATTTCATTTAATTTAGAAATAGTAATTTCTTTCAATTAATAATGGCGGCCAACATGTGTATTTTATGTCTTGAACCAGTTCTTACTTTCCAGAATTTAATTTAATCTATGGATGGAATTTTACTAGAATAAACTCCAAAAATCTCTGTGCGCTAGAAAATTTCAATGCCTAGATAAAATTTAATCTCCAAGGATGTTTTTATTTCATGTCATTCCTTTTAAATAAATATCTTGATTGATATTTTCATTTTGCAACCTCTCATACGAAGCCATTAAAGCACCAACCAAATATTCGCAATAAAGGTTCAGACACTATAGACAGACGCCTGAAACCAGATTAACATTCCTAAAACTTTAAGCGCCACTATGACTAACAATGATCAGGACAGACACTAAAGCTACAAATGGTAGGAAAATAAAGAACAGCACGGGAACCGGTTTTTGGGAACGAATCAATGACATGACCTAAGGCATGGCAATTGAGGATGCATTTTTATTTTTCTTTAAATCGATTGCCGGTATAGTGCTTACTTGACAGAATCATATATCAACATATGATACACACATTTTTAAAACTTAGTGAAGTACATTTCATGCTGCTATCAAATGTAAAACTGTATAATAAGAAAGTTAAATATTTAATCATTATTGTTATCGAACAGCGAATCATTTTAATTTTCCTTGACCTTGAAAAATTAGAAAATTCTATATACTTTAAATAATACAAAATCTATAGAAGTTTGTCGGGTTGGATGTCTGAAAACTGACTGTTTAATGTGCCTTATGAGTTGAAAAAACAATTGGTCCATTCCTTTTTTTACTGACTGTGAAGTTGCTAGTTTACGCCTATAAGCCAGCATTCGCAGTGTTATTTCTCATATAAAACCATGAATATTAAAAGAAGAAGAAGTTGGACCTCCAGATTAAACTTTGTCTGTCTCAGCTGTCACATGCCAGTGTTCATATTTATATTCTGATGTCAGATGATCATATTTCTAATATATCAATTTAAACAATTATCTTTGTTTTATTCGATCTCAAAATTGTATACCAATAAAAAACACCCTTTGTGCGAGTATTGAGTGCACACGTAAACGTGAAACAAAACGAAGAGTTTTTTCTGACAGTTTTTTTAATAGATTTAACAGATTCGTAATTTGTTGGTCCTTTTTATTGCTTGCATTATTGTGGACACAAGACCAATTTCGCTCAAACCGTAGGCGACAATCATTTTACCCGAAAACGGTTGTAAGAAGTGTTTGGCGACAAACAGGCATCCAACGGATTGCATACTGAAATTTCGAATTCGAAAGGAATTTCTTGCAGGTTTATTTATGATCTTCTAGGAAAAAATATAAAATATCAAACCATGTTTAGCGAGGATCATAAAAAGACTTAGGTATTATTCCCTTACTTAACAATTTCTTTTGTTTTTATCCACATTTTAAAAACTTTCATTCTTTGCACCAAGTCAATTCCTGATTTTGAAGCATTGAATTATGTAGATGCGAATTTCTTTGCATAACCTTTTTCCTATAACAAGGCTCCAAACGGATTTTTTTTGCTGAAAATACACACTTTGCTGTGTAGAAGAAGAAGGTGGGCCACAAAGATTGCGCAATTTGAGAAAACAAACGAAAGATCATATAGGGTTGAAGAATTTGTAATTGCGATCTAGTCATAAACTATTATATACATATATTTGCACGTCAAGAAATTCCATATTAATTTCTATTATTAATTGTTTTTCCTGTACATGATTTGAAAATAACGATTTAACTATTTGATTCAAATTTTCTTAAAAAGCTTTTTCTTGTGAAATGAAAGGATAAAAGAATATCAGTAATTTCATTTTACAACGTAAAATTCCAATTTTAAAAGAATTGATTTGACGAGACTGTATTTAATTTATAACATATGTATACCGACACAAATCTTCGGAAATTGATCTGATGTTCTTAAAATTCTAAGCGTTAGTTTACATTACAAATAAAGTATAAATATAAGCACTAAAACAAAAAAATCCAAACGATTTAGTTTAGTATAGTTGTACAGTGTAATGCCGTGTGTTTAAGAAAAATGTTGCTTGCTACTTGTACATTAAAAGTTGAAATTTCATAACATATTTTGTTACAATCTTTACTGAGGGAGTTGCATATCAAATACGTATAGTATTCCAAAAGTAAAACTATTACAATAATACGGTTTAGGCACCAAGAAAAATTAAAAATATTTATTACCTGTAAGTCCTGTTTAGCTGCTTCAGCTCCGGCTCTTGTGTGGAATGTTACAAAACCAACTGGCTGCAAAATTAATAAAATGATTTAAACACAATCATATTAAATTGCGTTATTTTAAAATATACAATTTTTCTTTCACATAACATGCCTTTTTACGGCCGTAAGAGTGTAGCCGGTTCAGGTTATAATACATTTTTCCTGTGTATAAGAAAAGTCTAATTGGCATTTTAATTTTTAACGTTTTAAGAGTAAGTTTTTTTTTTAAGAATATTTTGAGTACGAATTTAACGTTAAAATACAGCTGAACTCTTTGAATGGATAACACTTCCAGTTTAATACAATTCATATGTATTGCACGAAAGCGATTATTCTAATTATATATTTAGAATGCATTTTCTCATATCTCCACAGAAAAACGGTATTTGTCAGTCACCAAAAAGGCATAGTCGGACTTGGTAAACGGCAGTGGTTTAAATATATGTTCTAAAATTTGAACCAGAAGTTAACTTGTTGAGCAACTTGTAAATTTCGTATATTTGTCTTTCTTTTCTTGTAGTAGGCTTAAGAGCTAAAATCTATAATATCTTGACTTCAGCGAAAAATATATAGAAAGTGTTTTGCTAAATATACTTATGCATTCCACTAAGCGGTAGAAATTACAATTTCGAAATTCCATCAACTAATTTTTCCTGCGGCTGGGGTATCTGGTGATCGCATATCTTCTACTGTAACTTTTTGTCGGTAAAGAAACCACCAAATATTCATGCCACTCAAAGGTGGCGAAGGTAGCAAATGTTTGTCTGTTCCACTTAGTCTTCAACTCCACAAGAAAGTGATTTATCCGTTACATGTATATGTACAGTTTTAAAGGAACTCCAAGGTCACAGCCCATTGAATAAATAAAAGAAAACATAAAAGGCGTCTAAGTTCTAAGTACGCTACACTTAAATGACGACGATGGGAGAAATAAGACTTCAACACACCCCCTTTCTGCTAATACAAGACGGGATCTCAATCATTTCGGCACGTGAAATTGGCGATAGTTTGCACGAAAACTGGATCGTTCCATAATCTTATGATAGAAGCTCAAGTTTTGAATTGTAGCAAAAACTTCTAATATAAGTCAATAAGTATTGGAATTACAATCGCATTTTTGTATAGTATTATGATATGCATAATGTTTTTTAACTGTGTTTTTAACTCTTTATAAAAGAATATACTTTAATCATAGTTTAAGCTAATAACAATGTACTTACCGATGCAGTTTTTCCATTTTTGCTAGTTACTTTCAATAAAGAACCTTCATAACCCTAAAATCATTATAAACATTTGAATTTAATTTAGATACTTACTAAGACAAAAACATACCTCATAAGCTCTAAATAGCAGATACAATTCCCTAGGCTTAGCATCCATCGGTAAACCACTCACAAATAGGGTTCGTACCTTAAAATAAAAAAATTAGAAACAAATTAAATATATAAATTAATAAATTTTAAATTTATAAATTAATTATATAAATTATATATAAATTAATTAATATTTAAATTTATGTAAAATGTATTCATAGCGAATGTTACTAAAACTTCTTCAAGTATCCATTGTACACTTTTTAAACTAGGTGTTAATTTAAATCTTTAGTTAAGTTAAGAACATTATTGCAAAAGTCTTTTGCATTTTCTTGTATGGAAATCAAGCAACAGATAAAGACACCTTTCGCGATTAGTAAACACAAGAAGGTGAGACATTATTATTCTATTATTGTTATTATTATTGCTGTTTTTTAGTATTGTTTTTATTTTTAAAAGTGGATATGTATATGCTGAACGGCATGTGCATATGTTATGTATATGTATGTATAACATTAAAACAATGTGTTAAAGTTCACCCTTTAAACATTGAATGTTTTGTAATACTTTAATGTCGCCGGAACAAACTAAAATACAATCTCTTCTATTATGTTTCAGACTACACTTGAATTTTAATAGTGAATGTATATATTTTTAAATATAACACATCACGCGCTGATCGTTATTCATAATTACAAGCCAAAATTAAATTAAATGTTTTTCACATGAGATTAATTTCAAATTTAACACTCCATGCTCTATTTACAGATACAGAGATGCAGCTGAATTAATTTCAGCAAATATTCATTTCAAATGATTTCCTTGTCCTCGATGAAAACAATGAATTATAGCTCATTTATTTTGAAATTCCTATACAAAATCTGTGTGGCAATTGAACCCTATAGCGATGCAAGCAATATCACATCTCGGTGTCAAAACTCACAGCCTGATCTAATTTAACATGTTCCTTACGCGTAAGTGCATGAGGGGACTCAAGAGGTGTGCTGAGAGTGTCATATAGAACATGGTCAACAATATTTCATTCAGATATTTAGTGAATTTTCTATTTTCAGATAGATGGGCCAAAGCCAAGTTTGGCGCACAAAACAGTATTATGCATATATACGATAATTATGCATATATATTATATAAATTGGATGGCACAATAGTTTACAAGGGTACCAAGCCATAGCTTTCTCGGCAAGTACTTCAGTTTCGCGTGCTACTATTCTCTTACAAGAAGAAGGGATCTATAGTATTTTGCTGATTCCAAACAATGATATAAGAGAATTTTTTAGTGTCCTCGGTAGGTCCAAGGAAGTGGTCCTTTATTAATTTCGTGGCATTCAGTTCAGAAATTGGAGCTGGAATCTTCGGATTGTGATTGTCGCGCTTTACTCAATGCCACATTTTATCAAAGTAGGCTTAAGCGTGTCCAAATAAGGTGTGAATACAATGCTTTCCTTGCTTCTGTTCATTAAAAAAGACTTCTTTAGCACTTCTGGAGTCATCACAAAATTTAATGGATGAAGCGATATCCTTCTATCCGAAGCCCAAAACAATGAGCCTTGCTTACGAGAGTAAATTTCAATAACAATGTTTAGACGCAGAACTGAAATTTGAGTTTCTTAAAATCTTTTGTATATTTTCACAGTTTCTATGTTAAGAGAATGTTGTATTTGTATACTGTCATGCAAATGTGAAAAGTGTGCTTTAGGCCTATAAAGTGATCTTATAGGGTACAGCAATGATAAGAAAACAACTGTTGTTGCATATTTTATTCTATTTGAAAGACGCGCAAAAGCATTTAAAATTAAACACTGATGACTGCAGTGAAATCAACTTGAAAACGTATGGTCTTTCGAATCGAATGAACCATATTCCTTCTCACAAACTTTGATGCATATTTTTCCACACATAACTCGAACTAGCTTAGAAATCCATATTGTTAAGAATGCTTTAAAATCCCTTTACTGTCCACTTGTTAAAAATGTATCAAATCAATGATTTCGACCTTTTGTGGAAACATATATTTTCATATTTCAGTTTTCAAATTCCTGATCTAAATTATCTCTACTTACTATCTTCTTTGTAGGAATTCATTTTAAGTCTATTATTTCCCGTTATATTATTATTTTCAATTTTTCTCAGACCACAATTCAGCATTTTGACCTTTAGCTTTTTAAGTAACATATATAAAAAGGGTCACACTTTATTTTGAACACATAAAAATTGAAATAAAGCCTAAAAACATTTTTTTAGGTTTATTTACTTTTGTATATCTAAATTTTTTTTTGGTTGGTGCAATATTTTTTATTTATTTAGGGATGATGTAAGATATTCATTACTTCTTTAAAGTAAAAAAAAATTACAAAGTGAAAAAAGGTCAAACTAATTATGGTCACGCTATGTACATTTGTTTCCGTGGATCGCAACACACCCATAGCGGACAGAAATGAAACAATGATGATGCGAAAATTTCTGAATTAATGTATGTGTTCGCCGGAACAATAAAACGTGAAAAGTGTATATTTACTCTAATTGCAACAATAACAAAGGGGATGACGTGTAAGTTTCTTCTAGCTGATTCGCATGACTACTCAACCAGATATTTAATTGTAATTACTATGAGAAAATACATTAAACGTAAAGATATTAGGAATAACATTGAAAAACCAGGTAATGCGCTGCGATTCCAACTTTTGCACAGATGATAGGGGTAGGTAACTAACTCCAAAAGCTTCTGCGTCATAGATTACAAAAATGATGATGCAGTTAAAAGAGATCGTAAGTCGGTCTCTACAAAAAAGGAATTGACAAGAAGTATTTAATTTCAAAACGGATATAATATTGTTTCTTCTTAGCACAAAGCCGAGGTAAACCAACGGCTTTTATGTATTCGTTTTAATAAAAACAATTACTTTCGCTTTTCTCTAACCTCATATCAGTTGTACTATGTCTCCACTACAATTTGCCTTTATTCATTCTAGTGTTTAGCTTAAGACTGTAATCTACATGATAACAGTTTAAATTTTTGATCAAACGCATTTGGCGATACTTTTGATTGTTGCTTCTTTCCTAATTCTAAAACTCACCAATAGATTTAGTTTAGGTTTATAGTTAAACTGATCACTTTCCAACCGATATATGTATTTCTATGAAATATCTAAGGTTTACTGAATATATTTTATAAAAAAATAAAATTAAATAAACATCGAATATAACAATTTATTTTCATTAAACATTCAATCATACAGCGAGCACTCAGTCCCACACGAACATTAATGATCTTGTCTTACCATCACACCACACCAGCCCCCACATCACACCTACAAACCTGCTCTACCCTACCGCGAGTAGGTGTGTGTTTTGCCGTAAAAGGGTTTTTAATTCTATATGAGAGAATCCACTAACGTTCGTCTAAATGCATTAGCTTTCGTGAGCATATAGAGTATTAGGTGAGTCTCCATATTTAATGATATTATACAGTTTTGCCCATACTATCGAGCTAATGGTTGAAGTCTCTTTTATTTAGACCTTAGCTGGAGAAGAAACTCATATCTTTCAACATTGGATTATTAGACAAGAACCTAACTAAAAAAGATAAATTAAAAAAAACTATTCTTTTATTCAAAAGAATGTTAAATAAAACACCGTGTGTTGTATTTTTTACACTTGCATAGATTTGTCCGAGTACAAATAATAGATTGTACCTTAAGAACTTTAAAAGTCAATCAGCTTAAGAAAGGTGCTAAGCACGCTTTATTGTCGGCAAACTTTTTCCCAAAAACGTTTAATTCTGTTAAATTTTTATATTAACTTAATTTATTTGGTTAATTCACTTCATTCAGGTCAAGTATCACAAGGTGTACTTATAAATTTGTTCTTCAGTGATTATATGTATGTGCATTTGATTTTGGAAGTCCAAATCTACATTTCGAAGATATATTTTCTATGCGTAGTTCTCTAAAATCATACTTCTAAAGAATTTGGCTAAGCAAGAGCGTCATCATTTTCTCATAGAGTTTTACGCTCCAAATGTTGTTATACTATTGATTTTCAAACATTTGGTAATAAGAATAATGGAATTATTGTAAAAAGAAAATGAATAAAGTGCTTCTTGTTCAAACAAAATATTGAAATATTTCTTGTATTATGTTCTTATTCATGTTTTCTTTAGTTAAAAACGGTTTTTGCAGAGTGTAAGTGTGTCTTTTCTAACCGAATTTTGTTTTAATCTACATTCTACAAAAAATTTTACAGTTATTGTTTATGATTACTCTTAAAGAACCTTATTAGCATTTTCTTAAATGAATTCAATAAAACCGATTCAATTTGCTTAATGGGTATTGTTATTTTTTTTTATTCAAATGATGTTTTAAGCGTTTAACGCGACCTTTTGCAATGAGTTATATCAACGAACAATTGGTCTCTTAAAAGGTACATGCATATGTGGCAGACGAAAAGATACGTTTGAAAATCTTTCTTATTCTATAGAGAAGCAACAATACAAATAAAGAGAGAAAATAACAACGGCAAATAAATATATTGCACCAACACATATATTATGATTTTCGACTTAAATTCTGTTTTTATCCCCTGCAGACAAATAAATTTAATTAGTGTAAAGTAATTAGTGTAAAATTTATCATAGGTCAAATAACAATAATATACATTTTTGTTTTCGAAATTCGGACCTCATCCTTTTTTTTTAAACACGGTGAAGTATAAGTTATACAGTGCAATTCCAAAATCAACTTTGTTTGGCATTGTATTCATGTTGTACATTTCCGTTTACCAGAGTTAAATAATCCGCGGTCTCCAGACAGTAACTCCTCATACCAGACGTTCATACTGTAAATAATGATGTTTTATTACTTTTATAGGGCCCCAAACTGTAACATCCATTCTTCCCAGTTATTAGCACAATAATGCACCATAATTGTTAACACCATATGCACCATAACTGTTTAAAGCTTTGTTGCTTGCTATTTTTATCTACATTATACTTACATTTCCTTTAAAATTATTATATATTTTATAATTTAAAGGCATCACACAGTATATTTGGTAGAATTTAAGCAATAACCTAAAAACACAGATAGTTTTTTAAACTTTTTTTCTGTCGTTGCTTTTTATTTCTTTAAATTTTCAACTACAAGAATCAAATATTTTTACGCCATGTGAGCACCAAATGACGCGCCTCAAAAAAAAGTTTATTTGAATTCTTTAAAATTTCTCTACCATGACGTGAGTAAATCGAATATGCAACAAACGAAAAAACAACAAATGTCTGCACACCGGATGCGTCGGATATATAAAAACAAATGTCAAAGAAAACAAACGTGATTAAGTCTTATTTCCGTTCCAAATAAAATTTCAAGGTGTGCTGTGCTAATTTAACTTTAATGGCTTATGATAGATTTGAATGAAATGAGTAAGTTCCGCACTGTTGATCGTTTGATCACAACATTGTGTAGCTTAGAAAATTATATATAAATTCATTATAAGCCAAACCACGGATATATAGGGTTGGAACTACTCATATTGTTAGTAAAACTCTTCTTCCAAGAAAAAATTAAAACTTCAAGAAATATCATTGTAATAATATTCATTAAGTACTTAACTATAACCATCGACAAAATGTTTCATTGATTGTCGTCATGACCCGACTAACACTCTAACGGCAAAAAGTAAGATTACTATACATAACAATAATATACAATCTTTTTCACAGAACCCTCATTCAAGTTACTGTAGGTCAATTCTCCGGAATACCAATAGTTTTGGAAGAAACACGGCCTTATTTACTTTTACCTATGATTTTCTTGGGATCCTTTACAAAAACTTTATATATATGGCGCACACGGGGATCAGCGAAAAATGCGATGTGTTCAGGCGTGTGAGTGTTAACTATGCTTTTACATTTTAAAATATTGACACCTTTATAGCTAACTTTCTAAGTACTTGATTTTATCGTTAAATTTTTAATAATGTTTTTAAAAATTATTATTTTTAGCGATGCAAAAATATTGATCAGGAATGTCTTCGTAAAATCTGTTTTATATTCGTTAGCTCTTTTTGTGCATATTTTGAAAAATCAACACTGTCACCAACAATAATTACAAATTTGTGTTTCAACAATGTCCTTTTAAATTATGTATGGCAGACTAGACTAGGCAGGTTTGTACAATTCCACTGAGTGAACCTGAACTTCAACCACTTTCAGGTATAAATAAACCGAAATTATAGAGTATTACGTTGCGTATTGGCTCCGAGCTCATAACGTTGCCGGCTTGTTGGTGTAGACCAAAGGCTTTACGTTACCAGAAAGAAAATAGTCTAAATGCACTAAATCACAGGAAATCGCCTTGCTCATGCAATTGCTGCATTTCCTTAAAAAAAAACTCGCTTGAAAAATTCACGCTTCAGAACAAATGTTGTGTGCCTTCAGGTCAATTCCATGCTTTGTCATTAAGGATAAACAAAATCGGTTTAGGACAAACATAATCGGTTATTATTGAACACCGAATTTCCATTCACAGTTATATGGCGATTTGTGTTACCACCGAAAAGTATGGCTCGAAGATAGGCATATAACTCACACCAAAGAAAAAATAAGAGATTGTTTTCTGTCCAATAACACATATTTTGCTGGTTGGCAAATCCATTCTGAAAAAAATTAGCTCATCACAGAAGATGATTTTGTTTTGAAAATTACAGGACTGTAACTTGTTAAAATTTGAATAACTTGCAAGCACCGTTCTATTGCGTACAACAGCATGATGGTCAGCCAATAAAATATGAGTGTAAATGTAAATAATAAAAACAAATATGGTTCCGGTTGACGTTTCTACCATATAATCATAACCATATTTAAAAAAATGTTTTACAAATGGTTATAACATTGCTTAGATATTTTACAATATAAAATATTCCCATTTTCTGAATACACCTAAAATAATTAAAGTCGTTTAAGTAATTCAATCCGAATAGCAATAGCTCAAATAATACAAAATTGAATTTTTATTTATTTTTCACAAATTTGCATGTAAAATTTTGTAGCGTAGCAACATTGCTAAAAAATGCATGTTGTTATTAGGGAGTATTATTAATTGTAGATAAGCAACAAAAAGAGGATTCTTTTATATTGAGTTGGACAGTAGGATTAAAATAAATACCATTATGTGCTTTTTTAAAATGCTTAGTATAATGTTGTTTAGGACAAAGAAAACACTAAGAACGGGATTTTCCCGTTCTTAACGATTCCATACACCGCACAATATTGGGAGCTCCGGTTACTTTAAAAAAACAAGCTTATCCTGGGAAATGCAAAAACATCCAAAAAGTGAATGTTTAAGTTAAAAAAGTAATTCACTGTACTATAAAGTGCTATAAAAATAGACGTTTCAGCTTTATGTCTAAACTTATTATACAGAATGCTGTTTTCTTCAGCAAGTCATCAAATTTCGCCTTGAGCAAGTTGCGATTTTCTCCGAGTGATATACATAAGGTTAAAACACGTTCAAATGGTAGATTGTTACACTCTCTGACTTTATAACTCTTCCTACGTATTGTAATTCAACTGTGGTCAAAAAGATTTTATGTTATATACAGCATTTTTTGTCCTACAGCCATAAAAGTAAAAAATAATAAATAATGTTAAGCGTTATGTTTTCATATCGGTTTTGCCATGTTTTCACTTCGTTCTGTGATCAATTTTTTGTGCTATGTTAAAGAAAACCCTCTGATAGATATTTAGTCAAACAGTCTGCAACTATAGTGATACATCTCATTAACCCAAAATAAAGCTCCGAACCTCCAACATCCTTTGCGAAACATACCATAATCATGTATATGTATGTATACACAAAATGTTTCTTTCAATGCGGTTCTTTTATTCCACAACAAAGAAAAGCATATACTTTTATATATCGCCTTATTCATTCATACACAATCATCAGTTATTAATCAAAACCATATCAACGCTAGAGGTTTATCCATATTTTCACAGACACAAAACCAACACCTTGCATTGCACTGCTGCATATCTAGTATTCTCGTATAAATTCATACCCGAATAGTCAATCAAGAAGAATATATACAGTTATTTTATATTTGGGCATTTATTTAAATATTTATTGCACATTTGGAGGGATCTCTTTTATAAATCGAGAGCACTATATATATGAATGAAAAACTAAATAATATAAATATTTGTGTACTTTCAGGATTAAAATAATTTCTAAAGGAATTTAATTTGACGGATTCCAACCCCAACCTTTAGATCTCAAATGAACTATTTTTGCTGAAAAATTTATATATACGTTTCTTATTTCAAAGCTGATCAAAGTTTTCTAACTTTACACAAGCATGAAAAGTAGTATTCTCTTTCTTGAACACCGCTGTTCCTATACGTAACAATGACTTGGAAATAAGGCTTTGTATATAGATGGTTCCGCTCAACGAAGCACATCGGTGTAGATCAGAAGAGACTAAGTGGACTTAATTACAATACTATGTACGTGCATATGTATATATAATATTTATGCATGGAAGAGCAAAGGTCGACATCGTTCGTCATACAGTGGGGAGGGAAGTATTGTGGAAATTAATATGTACAGTTATGGTCTAGTACCATTTTAAAATATCAAATATTCTTTAAACATTTTTTACTTTCATTTTTGCCCATTCTTTTCCTTCCTAAACCCAGTCCAATCCACCTGCCTATAACTCCATAGTTGAATAGAGTTGTATAACTTTATACACACTTTAAATACATTAAACAAAATTAACTTTTTTGCAGATTTGTATTGCAAAACATATATTTATATTATATATAATTTAAATATATTTTTATATTTTATATTTATATTATATAAAAATTATATATAATATATTATATTTTAGCAAAGAATATTTAGTTGGGGGGCATGGGCCTGTGCACGCGAGTTAACGTCGTTGATTGCGCTGAACATGGCGAGCTGCCAACGCTATCCTCGTTAGTGCACAGGTCAAGTTGACATACAGCCTCCACGCGGCGCCCCCTGGATTACCATTACAACACCCGTTGTATGGTGAACTAATGTATGCAGAAAGCCCCTCTGTCCAAGGGTTTAAATAATGGGTCTGGCCTACCAGTCTGCGGGTTATGCGTGGGGTTTACTTCCTCACAACGTAAAAAACCTTCATAAACGATGAAATGCCTCGAATAATGTAGGACCCACTGTTGACGAATCAACAAACGTTATAAGAACAACGATTTTCAGTTTTGCACGTGGAATGTGAGGTCCCTTAACAGACGACTTGATTGCTACAAGGCAGACATTACCGCCATCCAGGAAGTGCGATGGGATGGGCCTGGCATGAAACCGATGAAGAACTGCGATATCTAATACAACAACTGCTATAGCGAGAAAAGGCAGCGCTTGAGCTAGTCTAGGCTAGGAGTCATCGGTAAACACAGCCTGCACTACATTAAATCCGGAAACGGACTCAGGCTGTTGGACTTCGCCTAGGGGCGGAACCTCTCTGTGGCTAGCACGCGGTTCCCACACATTCACCTGGCGATCTCCTAATCAATCAACCGTCAACCAGATTGATCACGTTGCGATCGACGTCAGACACTCCTCCAGTATCCTCGTTGTCCGAACCTTCCGAGGTGCAGACATCAACTCAGATCATCACCTTGTTGTAGCCAAGATAAGAACCCTGATACCGAGAGAGCAACGGAGTCGAGACAGGCCAAAACGGATTGACGTCGAAAAGCTACAATCGCAGCCGATTGCTGGGAACTTTGCCGACCGGGTGCTATGGCAGGAATAAAGTCCGAAAGTTTTACCGAAAGGTAAAACAGCTATCCGGAGGATACAAGGTTCGTACCAAGGCTTTCCGGGACCAAAACGGACAACTCGCAGTAGAGTCGTAGTCTGTGCTGAGAATCTGGAAGGATCATTTCTGCAGACTCCTTAACGGCGATGACAGTTCAAATCCCGCTGTTAGGCAGAATGTTCCACACAATTTGGACGATTATAGACAAGCATTCCGTTCCCCCGACTTAGACGAGGTGAAGATAGCAATATCAAAGCTGGAGTCGATGAAATCTGCTGGAGCGGATTGTCTATCCGCAGAGCTATTTAAAACAACTGGAGATGACCTGGTTGGGCGCATGCACCAGCTCATTTGTAAGATATGGTCGGAGGAAAGCATGCCCGACGAGTGGAATCTCAGCGTCGGTTGCCCGGTTCCCAAGAAAGGAGACCCCTTTGATTGTGCAAACTGCCGAAGAATTAGTCTTCTCAACATCGCATACAAAATCCTCTCTGCCGTATTGTGTGAGCGTCTGAAACCTTTTGTCAATGACCTGATAGGAACACATAATTTCAATTTTTTGACGGAAATATAGTGTAAAACAAAGTTAACGTAACAGCAAACTGGTTTCTATGGTGTCGTTAATTATGCACCATGCGGTTCAATACAAATCTTCCAAGAAATTTTGTAGGTAAATACGCATTCATTCCAAAAGAAATCTATTTGCATTACTTTAGCTACTTTGTTATAAAGGAATTCTCAAAATATAACACAAAACGCAAATATACAGATGGAGTATAGAAGCATGGCTGTTGTTTTTGGGAAACGCAATTCATATTTTCCGATTCTAGTACTTTATATTCTAGTGTAGTACTTTATATTAGAAGTGGCTGCCGTGGCGTAGTGGTTAGAATGTGACACTTACACGCCGAAGGTCCAACTTCGTAACCCGGTTAAAAAACTCGAATTTTTCACGGCTCCTCTTTCGCGTTGACATTACTCAAAAAGTAACAAGTGTAAAAGAAAAAGCTTTTCAAATATCGCCATTTGGACTCGGCAAAAAATTGTAGGTCCCTTCTATTCATGAATGAAAATTAGTTCGCACAACAGCTTTTCATACTTTCTCACTTCTTTATATATATACGAGTACAATGTAAACGTAAATGTACTCAGTCATGTTTTGCATCGTTTATTTACAACAGAAGCTGTTATGAAGTCAAAAGACGTACACACATGAACTACGAGGAGAGTTCAATATATTCTCGGTATTGATATGAAGGAAAATGTGAATTCAATTTAAGTTGTTTTGATTTTTCAATATTATCTCCTCTAACATCAAAGCATTTGTTACATCTTGAGGTAAGCTTTTCTAAACCCTCAAAGAACTAAATTTAGTCTTTCTCTGCAAACTACCCATTTCTTGCTGTTTTCAGTTCTTCATCATCCGAAAATCTTTTTCCACGAAGACATGTTTTCAGACCCGGGAACAGGAAATAATCACTAGGGGCAAGGTCTGGACTGTAGGGTGGGTGTTGGATTTCTTCGAAACCACGCCTTGTGAACAAGAGCGTTGTCATGAAGAAGCAACACACCCGCTGCGAGTGTACAGCCCATAGAGTTCGTCGTTATAATTTCTCCTCCAGATGCCATCAACGCAAACAGGACCAAAAATCGCACGTAAAACCTTTCTCTCAAAAAGACTGAGGGCTTCCTTATCCGCTTTTAGTAACGTCCATGTTTCCGAGTTTTTCGAAAGAGAACTTTATTACTCAATTGCCTCATGAGCCCAAAGAAACAGCGCTTGGCAAGAGTGATTTTACGTTTGATTTCGGTTCGGATATTTTTGTCCCTATTTACCGCGGGGCAGAGGTAGACAATGCTCTTGACTATCTCCAATTTTCTGCTGCCTAGTATGACGATCTGGGGGGCATTGAACTGTTCACGCGATGTAACAATGTTAATTGCGCTCAACAAGGCGAGCTCCCAATATTATCCTCGTGTCAAGTTGACATACAGCCTCCTCCTTTTTACCGCGGAGTAGAGGTAAACGAAGCCATTAACTATCTCCAATTTTCTGCTGCCTGGTGTGACGAGGTAACATTGTTAGTTGCGCTCAACATTATTCTCGTTAGTGCACCGGTTTAGCCGGCGCCCCTGATTAGCCATCACAACACCCGTTGTGTGGTGAACCAATGTAAGAAGCGAACCCCTCTGCTTAAATAATGGGCCTGGCCTACCAGCCTGTGAGTTGTGCGTGTGGGTAACTTCCACGCCACGTAAAAAACCTTTAGTTCAAAAAAACCGATATGCCTCGGATAAGGACGGAGCAACTGTTGATGACCCCAGCAAACGTTTCAAGGATTATGATTTTCGGTTTTGCACGTGGAATGTGAGGTCCAACACAACTTGCGGAGGCCCTTGACTGCTACAAAGCAGACATAACCGCCATCCAGGAAGTGCGATAAGATGGGCCCGGGAAAAACGATGAAACACAGCCTGCACGACAACACATTCGGAAACGGACTCAGGCTGAATATCCACAAAGGGACCTGGTGATAACCTGATCACTCTACCGTCAACCAGATTGATCACGTTGCGATTGACGTTAGACACTCCTCCAGTATTTTCGATGCCCAAACCTTCCGAGGAGCAAACATCGACTCGGATCATCACCTTGTTGTAGCCCGTATATCGAAAGAGTAACGGATTCGAGACGCTGAAGGGTCTAGGTTCGATTCTCGGCTGAACACCTCGAATTTTTCACGGCACCACCTCTTTCGAGCTGCTGACAACACTCTAAGAGTAATAACTGTCTAAGAAAGCTTCTCAAATTTCGCCGTTCGGAGTCGGTAAAAAACTGTAGGTCCCTTCTACTCGTGAGAGAACAGAAGCGCGCACAACACGACTAGTTGATAAACAAGCTAGGCTATGGTCTACCTGTGGATTGTCGCGCCAACAATTATTATTATTAACGGAATCGAGACGGGCCAAAACGGTTTGACGTCGGAAAGCTACATGTCTCCCTGAAACTCGCTCAAACTTCAACGCTGCCTGCACTAACCACAGAAGAAGACTGCAAATGATATCAAGAAGCCATCAAGAGAAGAGAAGAGCAGCGGCTTCTCAGAAGGAAAAAGAAAGAAAGACCCATTTTAGCCGCTTCCTCTTCAATGCCAGCAAACGCCGTCACCTCCAGTTGCTTTAAAAATTTCTGCGTACAGTTCGTCCGCTTCGATATTGCTAAGTTCACCTCGTCTAAGTCGGGGCGACACATGCAGAATGTTATTTTCGTGTCAGAATAATGTGTAAGTGCACAACTTCAATACAAAAAATAATTCGGATACTGTACTTTTGTCTTATCTTCCAATGATGATCTTCACACAAGTGTGTGAGTTTGAGAGGCCATTGAAAATATTGTGTAGCATTGTATATTCTGAAATTTGTGTGACAGGTACACAGATACATAGTATCGACTCACTTTAGTCATTCGCCTACAATTTCACATATTGAGTGTGTCAAGTATTATAGTGTTAGATGCTGTAATCACCAGAAGCTTGTGTACAGCACCGCATTTGATCCATCATTAACTAAGAGCTTTTTCCTGTTCATTACATGAACGTATCACACGGTTACACACACATGTTCAACTCAAAAGGTTAACAATTTTTTTTTATCAATAAAAAAAGCTCAAAAACAGACTTTAACCCTAACTAGTGTTTATTTACAACTCAGCCTTTAAGAAGTGAATGTATGTTGAATCCTTCAATGTGTTTCGAAAATTGCATACGTAAAATTTATTCTAACTTTTAAAAATTTCCTGTTCATTACATGAATGTATAACTCGTTTACACACACACACTCGACACAAATGACTTAAAAGCATTTTTTTTTCTGCCAATAAAGACACCTCAAAAACAGATTATTGCTTGATTAGTGTTTATTTACAACTCAGACTTTAATAAGCAAATGTCGGTGGAATCCTTCGGTTTCGAAAATTTCATAGGTAAAATTCATTCTAGCTTTTTACTATTGTTCCAGTTTTTTGAAACAATATATAATATTTCCGGACAGAAACTATGAGCTGCTACAAAGCAGGTTGTACTGTCATCCAAGACGTGCGATGGAATGGGTCGGGCAAGAGGAAAAGATTTCGATTGCAAAATATTGGACAACCTGGCAGAGGACGTGCTAGCTGAAGTAAATAAATGGTGGAGACCCAGGTCCACACTGGACTATAACTGGACTTCAACATGCTTTCAGCCGTCTCCAGAGTAGAGCATCGTATAGGCGTTGTACTATTTGGTGCTACTCATTGAATACATACATACATATATTTTCTGTTTTCGGTTATTTATTTGATTTAAAATATTTAATTACATTATACGTAATGATCACAAATTAATGTTATCATTACACCATTTTCGAACATTATTAAAGTAATTGAAAATTTCAATTACATGTAATGTGTAATGAACGATTTTTAATTACAATTACATGTATTTGTGATTGAAAAAACTTCAATTACAACTGCATGTAATGGGTAATTAAGTTGATTTGTAATTACTACATCCCAACTTTGATTCTAATGCAGCTCCTATTACGAAGTTCGAGGAGTCTGTTGTCAAACGGAACCCTTTGCTAAAATTTGGGTACACTAGGAGTGTGTCATCTGAAGCGAGAGATACTCCGGCGTTTTTTGATAATCCTCAGATTGTGAAGGTTGGTTGTATTCGCTGTGGATATGATAATTGGGTTGTGATTTGAATGTAGTCGCTGTAGGTTGTTTCGTTGGCGGCTGCGGTATTTTGTGTGTTCTTCCAGATTACCTTTTCAAATATTTTTGTGGAGGATGAAATAGCTGTCGTGATGTAGATGGCTGCCTAAAGTTATATTTCAATTTGTATCTGGCTGTACTTTGCTGATTATGTTGGTATTGTGTAATTACCTGTTCAATTTCGATTGTTTTCCTGATTGCCAGTAATCACCCTTCACTTCTCTGATGAAGGTGTCCAACGCTTTGTCCCTATACGTGCTTGTAAGCAAGTTAAGGGATTACGGACCCACATTCATACATGAAATCTTATTCAATATCAATGATAAGTGTTAATACACCATTTGAAAGAATTCCTGGATTGAGCAGTTCCCCTGGAGCAATGAGGTCATCTGACACACTAATGTACCAATGTCCCCCTTCTCCCCGTAATGCAGGGTAAGGCAATCTGAGATGACATTCCAGTCTAAGACCGTATTATATGAATCTAGAGCTACATTACCGTTACCGACAAATTTATTACGAAATACGTTTAGTATTCCGTAATATTTAGGCGATCCTCTCAATCGATCTTTTGCGCCAGGGGCTAAACTCCACTGGACTTCCGGCAAATGCAAGAAAACAGCGCACGACATCGGGAATCTTATCCATATCGGACAAATAATTTCTGTATTCGGAATTAATACCCCGATCTTCAACACGTACTACATTTAGTAGGATGGGGAATGGTTTCTCGATGATCAAGTATATGAGGATCGGTGGTGGTACCGGACCGTAAATAAGGCAAAATGTATTCTTTTTCTTTTTAATGTGTTCTATTTCAGAGCGTCATGAGTCTGTTCACGCGAGGTAACGTTGTTGATCGCGCTCAACAAGGCGAGCTGCCAGCACTATCCTCGTTGTCAAGTTGACATACTGCCTCCACGCGGCGCCCCCTGGATAGCCATCTCAACACCCGTTGTATGGTGAACCAAAGTATGCAGCGAGCATCTCTGCCCGAGGGTATAAATAATGGGCCTGGCCTACCAGTCAGTGGGTTGTGCGTGTGGGTAACTTCCTCACAACGTAAACAAATCATTAGTTCAGAGACAACAACATGCCTCGGATAATGAAGGCTCAACTGTTGACGACCCTAGCAAACGTGTTTCGGTTTTGCACGAGTAATGTGAGGTCCCTTAACATAGAGAGAGACGACAGCTCTTATTAGGATGCGGATTTGTTGTTCGAGGCCGATTTAGGCGAAAAGTCTTGAGCTACGACCTATACAGCGAACGCCTCACGACGATCCGCATCAAGGCTGAATTCGGGAACATCAGCTTAATTTGCACTCACTCCCCGACAGAAGAGAAGGATGACAACACCAAGGATGACATCTATGATCTAGCAAAAACATACGATCGATGCCCCAACTACGACACTAAGATCGTTCTAGGAGTCTTCAACGCACAGCCGGGAAAGGAGGACATCTTTGCTGGGGTCGTCGGTAAACACAGCCTGCAAGACAACACATCCGGAAACGGACTCAGGCTGCTGGACTTCGCCTCGGTTAGGAACCTCTCTGTGCTAGCATGCGGTTCCTACACCTAAACATTCACAAAAGGACCCAGCGATCTCCTGATCAATCCACCGTCAACCAGATTGATCACGTTGTGATCGACGTTAGACAATCCTCCAGTATTCTCGATGTCCGAACCCTCCGAAATGCAAACATCGACGTGGATCATCACCTTGTTGTCGCCAAGGAAAAAACCTGGATATCGAGAGAGCAACGGAGTCGAGATAGACCAACTCGCCGTCGGAAAGCTTCAATGGCAACAGATCGCTTGAAACTTTACCGACCGAGTTTCCCTGAAACTCGTTCAGAGTTCAACGCTGCCTGCACTAGACAGAGAAGAAGACTTCAAACGTTGTCAAGAAGCCATCAAAGAAGCTGCCACTGATGTGCTGGGTTTCACATCACGACCCAGAAGGAACCTATGGTTTAACGACGAGTGCAGGCAAGCGCATGCAGCCAAAAAAGATGACTAAAAGACAACGCTGCATCGAACAACGAGGGCGGTTCGTGAGCTCTACGAACAGAGAAAAAGGAAACAGCACCGGCTTCTCAAAATAAAAGAGAAGAAGCATGAGAAGCGCAGGGTCGAGGAAATGAAAAGGTATTTTGGCAGGAATGAAGTCCGAAAGATTTACCTAAAGGTAAAACAGCTAAATCAGCTAGCTGATTGGTATCAACCTGGCGATGCCCAGCTGCTGTAACTGTCTTCCACACACTAATTGTGCTTATTCTACCTCCACGTTGGTAGCCATCGGGTACTGGTTGTTGTTCACCCGAACTCAACCTGCTAAACCTATAAGTGCGACCTCCGCCCAAGAGGTATAAAAAAGGGCCTGGTCCTCCAGGTTGGGGGTGTGCGTCGGGGTAACTGCCCGGCCACATTAAAAATAAACAGTTACGAAACAACAGAATGCCTCGGATATGGATGGATTCACTGTTGACGACCCACGCAAACGAAAAAAGGATAATGCTCTTAGGATATGCACGTGGAATGTGAGGTCCCTAAACAGACCACGTGCAGCCGACTTGCGGAGGCCCTGGACTGCTATAAAGCAGACATTACCGCAATTCAGGAAATGCGGTGGGATGGGCCGGGCAAGAGAAGAGTGAGAAACTGCGACGTATACCACGGCGACTGCTACAGGGAGAGAGGGAAACGCTTATTTGGATGCGGTTTTGTTGTTCGAGGCAGACTTGGGCAAAAAGTCTTAAGCTTCCAATACATAAGCGAACGCCTCATAACAATCCGCATCAAGGCTAAATTCGGGAATATAAGCCTCATATGCGCCCACGCCCCGACAGAGGAAAAAGATGACAGCAGTAAAGAGGACTTCTATCATCTCCTAGAAAGGACATATGATCGATGCCCCAGCTACGACACCAAGATAGTTCTAGGAGATTTCAACGCTCAGCTGGGAAGAGAAGAATTCTTTGCTAAAGTCATTGGAAGACACAGCCTGCACGCCAACACCTCCGGAAACGGACTCAGGCTCGTTGACTTCGCCTCGGGGCGAAATCTCTCTGTGGTCAGCACGCGGTTCCCACACCTCAACATTCATAAAGGTACCTGGCGATCACCTGATCAATCAACCGTCAACCAGATTGATCACGTTGCGATGTTGTAGCCAAGGTAAGAACCCGGATATCGAGAGAGCAACGGAGTCGAGATAAGCCAAGACGGTTTGATGTCGGAAAGCTACAATCGCAACCGATCGCTAGAGCCTTTGCCGATCGATTCTCCCTGAAACTATCTCAAAGTTCGACGCTGCCTGCACAAACAATAGAAGACAAGTGGAAACGTTGTCAAGAAGCCATCAAAGAGGCCGCCACTGATGTGCTGGGTTTTACGCCACCACCTAAGAGGAACCCATGGTTTGACGACGAGTGTAGGCAGGCGCATGCAGCCTCCTAAACGGCGATGACGTCGCAAATTCCGCTGTTAGGCAGAATGTCCCACTCAATTTGGACGACGATGGACAAGAATTCCGTCCCCCCGACTTCGACGAGGTCAAGATAGCAATAACGAGACTGAAATCGAACATAGCTGCTGGCGCGGACGGACTATCCGCAGAGCTGTGCAAAGCGGCTGAAGGTGAGCTGGTTGGGTGCATGTACCAGCTCATCTGTGAGATATGGTCGGAGGAAAACATGCCCGACGAGTGGAATCTCAGCATCGTTTGTCCGGTCCACAAGAAAGGAGATCCCTTCGACTGCGCCAACTACCGAGGGATCAGGCTTCTTAACATTGCATATAAGATTTTCTCTGCCGTACTGTGTGAGCGCCTGAAACCGTTCGTCAACAACCTGAGAAGTACAAATCGACACCCACCATCTATTTATCGATTTCAAGGCCGCGTATGACGGCGTGCATAGAGACGAGCTATACAGTGCCATGTCTAGTTTTGGCATCCCTACCAAACTCGTCAGATTGTGTAGGATGACGATGGAGAACTCTCGCTGCTCCGTCAAGGTCGGTAGCGAACTCACCGAGACCTTCGATGTCAAAAAAGGATTTAGACAAGGCGACGCGCTGTCATGCGACTTCTTTAACATCATCCTTGAGGGGATCGTGCGGAACTCACACGTCAACACCAGAGGCACGATCTTCCACAAGTCCGTTCAATTGCTAGCTTATGCGGATGACATTGACGTGATCGGCCGAACTCAGCTAGCCGTCAATGAGGCGTTTGCTAGCATTGAAACGGAAGCGGCTAAAGTGGGACTGGTGGTAAACGAGGGCAAAACGAAGTATATGCTGTCATCGAAGAAGGACGCAGAACATCGAAGTCTCGGACAGAGCGTCACTATGGGCAGCAGACACTTCTAGGTAGTGAAGGACTTCGTCTATCTCGGCTCCGCGGTGAATAGGGACAACAACATCAGTACCGAAATCAAGCGCAGAATCACTCTTGCCAATCGCTGTTTCTTTGGGCTCAAGAGGCAATTGAGTAATAAAGCCCTCTCCCGAACGACCAAAGTGACTTTGTACAACACCTTGATCATCCCAGTCCTGCTTTACGGCGCAGAAACCTGGACGCTACTAAAAGCGGATGAGGAAGCCATTGGTCTCTTCGAGAGAAAAGTTCTGCGTGCGATTTTTGGTCCTGTTTGCGTTGATGGCATCTGGAGGAGAAGATTCAACCACGAACTGTATGGGCTATACAGCGGCATGAGCCTAGTCAAGCGTCTACGGATACAACGCTTAAGGTGGCTAGGCCATGTAGAGCGCATGGACAGCACTGCTCCGGCCCGAGTGGAAAAGGACCTCAACCATCTTGGAGTGCGCAATTGGAGGCAGCTGGCAAGAGATCGTGCTACCTGGAGAGGCATGTTGGTTGAGGCCCAGGTCCACCCCGGACTGTAGCGCCATCCGAAGAAGAAGAAGAAGAAAAACAGCTATCCGTTGGATACAAGGCTCGGACCGAAGCCTCCCGGGACCAAAATGGACAACTCGTAGTAGAGTAGCAGTCTGTGCTGAGAATCTTAAAGGATCATTTCGGCAGACTCCTTAACGGCGATGACGGCACTAATTCCGCTGTTAGGCAGAATGTTGAACTCAATTCCGTCCCCCCGACTTAGACGAGGTGAACATAGCAATATCCAAGCTGAAGGAGGGATAGGTTCCTTAACATCGAATACAAGATCCTCTCTGCCGTATTGGGAGCGTCTGAAACCGTTTGTCTATAACCCGATAGATTTCGATCAGTGTGGTTTCAGACTAGGGAAATCCACGATAGACCAGATTTTCACTCTACGGCAGATCCTGAAAAAGACTCAAGAAGTGCAAATCGACATCCACCACCTATTAGTCGATCTTAAGGCCGCATATGACATTGTGCATAGAGACGAGTTATAGATTGCCATGTCTAGTTTTGTCATTCCAATCAAACTCTCCAAATTGTGTAGGATGACGCTGGAGAACTCTCGCTGCTCTATAAATGTCGGTAACGAACTCACCGAGGCCTTCCATGTCAAAAAACGATTTAGACTAGGCGACGCACTGTCGTGTGACTTCTTTAACATCATCTTCAAGAAGATCGTGCGTAACTCCCATCTTCTGATGACATTGACGTGATTGGACGAACACAGCGCGCCGTTAATGAGGCGTTTGCTGGCATTGAAGCAGAAGCGGCTAAAATGGGTCTAGCGGTAAATGAGGGCAAAACTAAGTACATGCTGTCATCAAGGAAGGACACACAATATCGACGTCCCGGACAGAGCGTCACACTAGGCAGCAGAAACTTTGAGGTAGTCAAGGACTTTGTCCAAATCGGTTGCACGGTAAACAGGGACAACAACATCAGTACTGAAATCAAACGCAGAATCACTGTTTCTGTTTCCTTATTGAGTAATAAAGCCCTCTCTCGAAAGATATAACTTTATAATATACATACATATATATATATATATACTAAAAAAAGAAAAAGATTCAACGACGAACTCTATGGGCTGTACTGCGACATTCACCTGGTCAAGCGTCTACGGATACAACGCTTAAGATAGCTAGGCCATGTAGAGCGTATGGACATCACTGCTCTGGCCCGAAAAGTCTTTGAATCCAAGCCATTGGGACAACGCAACAGAGGACGACCTAGACTTAGGTGGCGCACACAAGTTGAGAATTACCTCAACCAACTTGGAGAAGAATTTAAATTTTGTATATATTAATTATTTCATTTTACGCATTTAATTATTTTACGTACACTTTATTATTTACTTCTGACTTCATTCACTTTTCGTGATTATTTTGATTTTTTTTATTTTTGTCGGCTCCAAGGCACACTAGACAGTTTGAGAATTGTCAATGACTTGAAAGAGGTAGTGGGGTAAGTGTGATGGGTTCAGTCCAGAAATTTGGGACCTCGGCGAGTGAGCGTAGCCCTGTATCTACTACACCACTGAACGCACCCATAAATTGGCCAACAAGATCGTGCGTCTAACGCCTCTTTATTATTTTCTGTGGGGATATATGAAGTGACGAGTCTAGGCCGATATGTCCAAGACGTCTTGACCATATTCACCGCGTTATTGGTGATACACGGTCACAAATATTGGAAAATGTTAATGAAAAATTGATCGAATTAGACTATCCCTGTTGTGGTCATATACCATAAATCGTTTTAGAGCCAGAAGATTAAACATGGAATAAAGTCTATTTCATATCAATCATCTTTGTTTTATTCGATTTTAAAATTCTATACTTAAAACACATATTAAAATATATGTTTTAAGTATAGAACCATATTACGGAAGAACAACCTTCTACATTCTACAGGTACATCAATAATAATAAAATTAACTATACACCCGCACCAGAAAAATGAAGATATACTAAACAAAAAATATATATCCGGTGCTTTATTAACGAAAAACAATTGAAAAAACAATACACATGAATAAAAAAAAGTGTTATAGAAAGTGTATTTATACATGGTTTCATGTTAATTTAAGTACAAATGAAAAAGTATGAAATCTTACACATTTCAAATATCAAATGTTTTTATGTTATGTTTTTTGTTTCTGTGATTTAACTAATAAACCTTAAATCATTTCCTAAACCTAATATGGTTTGAACTGGAAGTGGCAAATCACATCTTTCAACCGAGATCATCATCGTGCGACGCATGCTACAGACCACACATTTTTTTTTATAATTGACGCGTGCAAAAGGGGTTGCGAGCACCCTTAAGTGACCGAATCAAGTCACAGCACGCGCCGAAGGTATAGAGGTAGAGAGGGAGAGGAGGTACCGATGCACATTATTTTTAAATGCTTGTGGATTGTAATGAGGAGGAAAAATCGAGCTGGGAAGAGCATTCCAGATTCGTGTAGTGCGGCTAAAGAACGAGTCTCTGAATTTGACTGTACGTCCGAAAGAGGTCTTGAGGGTGAATTGGTGGGCATTCCTAGCGAGGCGGGTGAATTCTTGAAGGGGAGGAATGCAACTGGCTAATTCATCTGAGCATTTCTTGTTAAAATAGCGATAAAAGAGTGACAACGACGCGACATTACGTCAGCGTTCTAACGAGTCAATCGACTTCGCAATATTACTGTCACCTATAAGTTTTATCGCACGCTTTTGAATTCTATCCAGCAGGTGCAGGAAGGTCTTAGAAGCACCTGACCAAATAGGAGCGTTATACTTAAGTTTTGGGCGTATGTAGACCTTGTATATTGTAGCCAGATCAGAGGGGGTGAAGTACTTCTTGCATCGTTTAAGGAAGCCTAGACATTTCGCAGCATTTTTGGCGACCTCAAATATGTGATCGTTCCAACTAATTGTTGGGTTGATACACATAACGAGGATGGAAAGTCTTTCGTGCCGTTCATGGATAACGGCTGATTATTTTGTGATCGCTTTAACGACAGTAGACAGCACTGGGTTTTGGAAGCATTAAATTCCACTCTATTCTTATTTCCCCAATCGATTATGCTGTGGAGGTCGGAATTTAATGTGCTTAACATACGCTGCCGTTCCGAGTCTATGGCCGAAGTGGAGGGACGTGAAACAAGGAACGAATATGAAAAGCTGAGGGTACTGTCATCAGCGAAGGAATGAATAGGATTAGAAGTAGCAGACAAGAGATCATTTATAAAAATGAGGAAGAGTGTTGGAGGCAAAACAGAGCCCTGGGGAACACCAACATTAATATGGTGAATATCAGACTTGAATCCATCCAAAACGACTTGTATTGAACGATTCGAAAGGTAATTTCTAATCCATTGAAGAAGAGACTCATCGATCCCAAAAGCACGCATTTTCGACAAGAGAGCCTGGTGCCAGACCCTGTCAAATGCCTTTGAAATATCAAGCGCAACAATCTTGCTTTCTCCTGCATTGTGCAAAGATTGGTTCCACTTTTCAGTGAGATATGCCATCAGATCACCAGTGGAATGGTTGCTTCCGGGACTCAAGATATTTCATAAGCTGACGGTTTATCAGCGTTTCCATGACCTTGGAGAGAAGGGACGTTAGTGCTATGGGTCGGCAAGAGACATGTACATAGAACAAATAAAGATCGAGCGCAGGCAACCTGTTCAAAAAACAGGAGGAAAAAATTCCGAGAAACAGCTACCCGGAGGAGAAGTATCGTAATGCCTACTCTTGTTGAACCCGCCGGAGCAGATATATTTTTTGTACGCTTTCTTTCTGTTTTATATGTGCACATTTAACCCCTTTTTAAGTTTTAACTAAATATTGTTGTACGTAAATTGGTTAAGAGTTCTTTCTCCTATACATACGTTTTCTTTGTAGGAAACATGATCGTTTTTTATGTGATTGGAAATTTAAAATTATAAGAGTCTTATGGAAGCAGCAGGGGACATAACTTTTAAGTGAGAAGAAGATTTACAGTATCGACAGGATTAATAACATATGATATATGTATATGATATGAACCTACCGCATAAATTTTTTTAGTAAATAATGAAATGCCAAAGCATACTTCCTTTTAAATATAATATAATCTTAACAAAATAGGATCGACATAGTGTCGCATTCAACCGCCAGTCTTAATCATTAATGCTAAAAGTGAAAATCTTTTGAACAGTGGATCGGGTAAGTCGTTAGGTGTATAGTACAATGTCTTAGGAATAGTGTTGTTTTAAATGCTTCGACGGAAAATATTAATTTATGCTTCATTTATGCATACTATACCTAAGTTTAGAGCTAAAATATGTAATTCAAGTCATATTCTGTATGCTCGCTTTTTCCCAGTCGAGTATATACATACTACCTTAGACAAATTAAACAACACGTAAACAACATCCTTTTAAACACATTTTACATATTTTGTTCGTTAATAATTTAACGTATTTATTTACCGTGATAGACCAAAACAAATTCAGAAACAATGAATGCAAAAATAGATGCCTTTTAATAGAAAAAACTTCCTATTCATTCCTCTAACATAGGGCGACCATAACCGCAGGCATCTTTTATACAGAAATGAAACGATAAAAGGTTCTCCTGTGTTCTTTCGTGTCTTTGCAATTCATTCAAGGATGGTCTTTGCAAATTTCTCTCATTATTACCTTCAGCTTCATTCAGCGGCCGGATTAGGACTCTTGAAAAGACGACATAAAAATATACAAACTAAAACCGCATGTAACCGGTAGTTCTCAATGCTAGTCCAGTCAATTTATAAGTGAAAAATATTTGTTTTTCTATTTTTACGACCCCAACCAAAAGATTTGTTCATCCAACACAGAGAATGAATTATTTATTCTCTTGAGCACTCATCCATATTTTAGTTTTTAGGGGAATGTTTTCTTTTTTCAATTTGAAAATTGAACTAGCAAATTTAAAATAGATGCATTCTAAGTGAAAATTAGCAAACCTGGACTTCTTTTACAGATATTTGCTTTTTTGATGCAGTATTCTTGTATGTATGTGCTTACAATAAAACAGTGTTGCAAACATGGAATTATTTGGAACTTTATTTTTAAATGCTTAGAATTAATTAAAAATATGGCATCATGTGACTTTTATACATATTTGTTCATCCACCATAGAGTGAAAAAATATACACGCGAAGGCAAATCGATTGTTGAAATTCGTCTTAGATCCTCCACATTTCAACATCTAAAAAAAAGGTCTGGCGATACAGGAGAATAATTGGGAATAAGACCTTAGGATTAGGTTCCTTAACATCTGTTGAATTCTTATTCCCATAGTACTGGGACAAGTATGTTCATACAACACTAAGTTTTCTTGTCATTCCGTCTTCGGCGGTTAGTTTTCCTGATTTCTTGGAAGACAACTGGCAAACAAATGGTTGTGTACCACTCAGAATTGACTGTTTCCGAAAAAACAGGCAACCATTTGCTTGGAAGTGCTTCGTGCGCGAGCATATTTTGTTGGATTTGGCTTAATTTGAAACACACATACAGTCGACTGCTGTTTACTTTCGGGCTCATACGACGTGTTTCCAAGCATCGCGATCGTATTTTTTGGAGCATTTCTTTCGACCAAACGACGCGAGAATTTTTTTGAGCGATTGACAAATTGTGTGGGATCCAACGCGAACAAATTTTTTTAACGGTCAAATGTTCTTGCAATATTGAATGTATGAATTGGCGCACAGCATCAGTTGTTCCGGAACAACAACTGATTTCGGACAACGTTCACGAAATTCGTCTTGCAGTGAACTACGACCTCGGTTGAATTCACCATACCATCGATAAACAATGGTCCTTGTTGGAGCATCATCGCCAAAAAATTGAATTAAGTTCATCGATGCACAGTTGTTCAGTTAATCCACGTCGAAAGTTTTAAAAAATAATCGCACGAAAATTTTCACGATTTAATTTCATTTTTTGGGCAAGATGAATCTTTTTAGTTACTGTAAACAACACAAATAGCGCTCGTATGTACTGAGTACGTATAACCTTAAACAAAGATTGCAACACTAGGGTTGCTTAATCCCGAAATATAAAAGGCAACCTTCGTATAAAAGTTAATTCCAAATATAAATTTCATTAAAAACATCATAAAAAACAGCAGTGCACATAGACAATATTAATGTTGGATAAATGACTATTGAAGGGAATATAAATCATATTAAAGATATTTATAGTCCTATAAAGCTGAAAGTTTGAAGGATCAGCATCCTGCAACAATGAAACGATTTCACCGATTTGCAAATTAGACATAATTGGATATGCAGTTTATAACAAATGTTACCCCTAGTCTGTGACCTTTTAGATTAGTTGACTTCTTACAAAAAACCCATAATATTTTTACGAAGTACTAGCATTTAAATGATACCTGTCCAATTTTCATGACAATTACAAGTTACAGTGTCTTAAGTGGTTTTTCAAACAATAAACAACCGAATTTCGTGCGTTGATTAAACATTGCGTTTTGGTGGGTAAAAATATGGTGTGCTGACTTTAAGCGTGACCGTACAGACATCAACGATGCTGAAAGCTCTGGAAGGCCAATTGAAGTGGTTACATCTGAAAACGTCAAAAAAGTACACAAAATCGTTTCGGCAAACCGCAAAGCGAAATGGCGTGAGATAGCTGACACCTTAAAGACACAAGAAAGCTGTGTGTACTTTATTCCCATTTGTCTATTAGAAAGCTGTTTTCGAAATAGGTGACGTGTTTGCTCAGAATGGACCAAAAACAACAACGTATCATCGATAATTCTCTTCCACCAAGGCCATTGCCGTTTCACAAGTCGTAGGCTACCGTGGCCAAATTGAACGAATTTGGCTTTGAATTGCTTCCGTTCCCACTGCATTTTCCAGATCTGGCCCTCAGCTAATTCTATCTCTTTTCAGACCTCAAAAACATGCTCGCCGGAAAAAAATATGGCTCGAAAGAAGAAGAAAAGAAGAAGAAAGAGGTGATCGCCGAAACTGATGTCTATTTTGAGGCCAAACATAAATCGTTCTACGAAATAGGTGTCGAAATGTATCACTCTTGAATGAAACTATGTTGATGAATAAGGTCGAATTTTGTCTAGATAATGAGTTTTTATTGTTTAGTCCCGGAACTTATTCATACGTTATGTGGTGAGATAAACAATGAGGAAAACTTTCCGATATGGGTAAGGATACTTTGATTAACATTTCCCGAGAAATATTCTTCAATATTCAAATTCAATCAACTTCTTCAACTTAAATCGAAGAGTTATCAACATTTAACAGGCAAAAATATTATATTTAATATACGCAGTTAGCACTTACCTCCTCCTCATTACTAGCTGTGTTTACTGAGTCCATACTTTGTGACAAACCAAGTGGGGCTAAAGTCATTTGGTTATCCATTGTTTTACAGTTGTTGTTATTTAAATTAAAACTTGTTGGTGTTGCACTGGTTAGCGGTGAGTTACTATTGTCACTACTGTTTATGTTGAGTGTTGGAGACACCGAAGATGTACTGACGGTTGGCGTTATTTCAGTTAACGTTGTTGTAGAAGTATTAATATTGTTGTTATTTGCTCCACTTGTAACTGCTGGAGAAGCCTGGTTGTTTGAACCGTTATTAACAGTATTGGTTGTAAGTTTAAGAGCAGTTGGTACTGATGGTTGCACTGATGCGGCGACAGATACTAAAAGTTGCTGCTTACCAAGATGTGTTAGATGTTGTTGATGACGATGTTGAAGCTGATGAAGATATTGCTGTTGTTGTTGCTGCTGGTGTTGTTGCTGATGCAGTTGCTGTTGGTGACGCAAAGCAGCTTGCTGAATATGCTGCTGAACAGCTGCTGCTGCAGCAACAGCGACTGCCTGTTGTTGTTGCTGTTGTTGATGATGATGGTGATGATGTTGCAACTGGTGATGAAGAGGATTCAGGATTGGATGCAATTGCTGTGCAGCAGCAGCGGCAGCAACGGCAGCAGCAGCCCTCTGTTGCTGTTGATAATGATGGCCAGCTGCCGCTTGGGGACTTTGTTGTGAATTTGGATGTTGAACACCCGTTGGAGCTATTAGTTGGTGATTATTACCGACGGCAGCAACCTTGGCAGCAGAAGTAAGTGCAACGGCAGCTGCAGTTACCGGTGAAGCAAATTGAATTTGGGGTGGCAACTGTGGAACGACTGAAACTGCGGCACACTGTCGCTTTGGTGACAACACCTGTGGGGCACTCGCTGGCGTTTGCGGCAGCGTTGGCCTGCGTTTTATCGCAATCGACGAAATGGTGATGGCTTTTTTTACCGTTGGAAATAAGTTTTTACGATTGTCAGCACAACGCACACTTTCGCTTTGATTTACTTCTTTTAAGTATGTCTTATAATATACTATGGGCGCTCAATGCCGATAATAATTGCCGAAACGTTTTAGTATAATGAGACGTATTTATTGTGTATGTATATTGCATTGATGTAAATTGCTCTGAAAAAGGAATATATAAAGAGAAGATTAAGCGAAATAAAATTATGCAAAAATTTAGTTAAAGAACAATAAAGAAAGTTTTTTTTTTGTTAATAAGATATTAGAATATATTTTCCAACATTATATTCACCATGCACAAAATGGAACAATTTGAATTTCTTTAAATTAATATATAAGGATGAGAGTAGTTCTTCTTTGTCTACACTCAAAAATGGAATACATTTTTTAAATTATACTTTACAGCAGTGGGTGTTTAAAAATCTTCTTCTTTACAAATATATTATATTAAATAAAAATATGTTTATATAAATAATTTAGTTGCGCAGAAAATCGTAGATACTTTGACAGTTGTTTTTCCTGATAAATAAGATTAACTTTTCTTTATTAATTTAAAAGACCTGTTTTTTAATAATATTAATTATTATTATTCATATAGCTTGCCTTTCACACACGATGCCCAGATGGCAGTTTGGTATCCTCTCCATACCTCATGAATTTATTAATATTTATTATAAAAATATATTCTTTCCCAACAATTTTGTTATGCTTGTTTAAATGTTACATTATGGCACAATCGAAAACGTTTTGGAATGACCTCTCGTACTGATTCTGCTTCTGCCTCAAATTCCATTTTTTAATCTAATAGTAGGAAGTTCGTTCTATTCGTATTTACCCACCACCTGTCTTTCTCTCTGTAAATAAATTTTTTTGAAGTTGGAAGAACTGTCCGCTATCTAATTTATTTGTTTATTATTATTTGGAATTTTAAAGTCTTTATGACACTTTTGTTTGTTCGAGTTTGCAACTTTAGCGAAAAAGATTATGGCGTTTTTAATTCTATCATCATCCTGGCCTCAGATTTTCTTTTTTCTCAAAAGTCGCACTTTTTCTGTTCTATTATACAAAAAAAAATAAATCGTTCTATCGAAATATTGTGAATCCGATTTTACTTTTCCATAAAAACATTGACATTAAAATGAATTTGCATTTTTAATGGTTTTTGTATGCCAATATAATTGTGCGCAAATTTTCGACACCTATTATTACTTAGTTAATGATGTGGGATCCATCCCACTTTCGCAGAACAAGGAGTTTTGGAACTTGACAAAGGAAATAAGAAATCAAAGTTATCAGTCGAGAAATGATATTACAGAGTTAAAGTTCTTTTAAACCCACCACAATTGCCAAATGACACCGTATGATCCATTCATACGGAAGAAAATCAAAATCAAAATAATTAAATATCCTAAGAAAATATCACATAAACATAGAAAAACACAAGAAGTCAGTTCTTGGGCGTATAGGTACAAGCTTTCAATCCACTTTTAAAGAGAGATGAAGTGGATGATACATTCATAACAAGCTCAGTTTTCCTGTATTCAAAATATATTATGAACATCCAACATGTAACTATCATGGAATCTCATTCATGACTTTTTTTATAAAATGATGATGTGTCAATCAGTTTGAACTGACTGTTAACACTGTTAACAATATATACAATTTAGCTTCAATATACCAACTATTTAGTCACAGTAGAAATGTCGATTCTATTTTGTGGACATTAGAGCAGCAATCGATAATAACACATAATATTACAATGTAATATATAATACAAGATTTACAGTATAGAAGGCTGGATAACTTTCGAAACATTTTGAACAGTGAACTCCATCTTTTCTCATAACTCTTTCCTATATTTTTTAGATATGTGCACGCAAATTGAGATTTCGCTCTTGTACTTACAACAACTAATATAAGATGATTGTTATATGCGGAAGACATCCTTATCTTATTAGGTCATGTTAACCCATTGCAGACAATGATAACACACGAGGTTGTGTAAAAAGGTTATCTCATAAAAAAAAAATTTTTGGGTAAATAAAATTGAATCGAATCTGGACTTGCAACGACGAGGTTAAAATTTGACACGCACTGGTTAGTTTATCATGGAAAAGAGCTATTTAAGAAGCCTTAACCAAAAATAGGGGAATATTTTTTTTTTAATATTTATCAGAGAGCGAGAAAATAATTTACAGCAAATTTGTTTATTTGAATGGTTAAATGTACTTCTCTGACAAATATAGTCGGATTAAAATATGAGATTAAGAATGATTAAGAACACATTGTCATATGATGCTGTTCTTTGGATTTAGATTGAACACTCCAGGTCGTAACATATGCTCAGTATGCAAAACGAGGAATATTCAAACAATTAAACATTTCATTGAAGTATTTACACTTAGATATTGACATTCATACTATTGATATTGATGCTCGATATGTAGAAACCGACGAGTCTGTATTTTGAATTAAATTGTATATTTAACTCATAGTTCAAAAGTCTTGCGTTCAGTTCTGTAGAGGAATGATTGACTTCTGATGGTAGTGTGAACATTTTCAATGATCTTTGCAAATTTTTCACATTATTAAGATACTAGTATAAATTAGAAGCTAATATTGTAGATGATTTTTAGTTTTACAAGGATCATCTCCAATATTAGTAGTGGTCCGTACGTCCTATGATGGGTTACAACAAAACTCAAATAGTACGAAGTCATAAACGTCGAAACTTCGCCGCTAGTACGAAATAATTCAATTTCTTTTTCGAATTTCTGAATAATTCAAAACATTTTACTACAAGAAATTTATGCAGTATCTAATCTCCTTTCCTTATTCCATCAAAAACAAATCAATAAACTTCTTACAAATTTGTATTTATTAAGGTAGATGAATCTCTGTATTTTTTAAATACAAACTTTCAAGCGGATAATTGCTTCATTTTTTCTGTTCGAAGCAAGGATGTAACAATAAGAAAATTAATAATTTGTTCTAATATGTCAACTTAATTTTGTCTGTGTGTAGGGGTCCACTAAATATGGCAATTTGCGTGGGTAGATATAATTAAATGCCAGCGTGGAGTGGTATCACGTCATATTGCCTTATACTATCTACAGTCTATCCGTTTTGGAGCGTTAATTGGTGATGTATATAAAGCGGGAAGATATGGTTATTTTTTCTTTGTTCATGTAGAGAAGTCTTTTCTTACATTTATTGTGACACCGAAATCGGGAGCAAATTGGCATTGCCAAATGGATGAAGGAAATAAAATTATTTTTACATGTATATACATAAAGCATAATTAATTCAATACAGAAAATTCCATTATATATTGTTTTTTTTTCTTTTTTTGAAGTATTGAACTTTAAAATATGATTGATATGACCGTAATGTAAGGAAAGGGCTTAAGATGCTTATGAACCGTCAAAAGATGCAATGAGTTCTCTTAAACTATTAATTCCAATTGAAAATATTATAAATAAAAATTTGTTTTCATTTTCTTTCGAAAATAGCGACTTACTGTATAAATAAGTGAAATAAAGGAATTATTTCTCGTTGCAAAAGAAGAAAAAGAAAGCAAACTGCAAGATTTAAATTTATCAGTAAGGTAAATAAAGAAGCTAGGAAAGCTAGAGATGTAATGCAACAAAAATGGAAAAGTGTGTAAATCTAAAGAGCACAGTTACACTGTTAGCAAATATTGACGGATGGCAGACATGGGAAACCTAATTAATGAAGATAATTAAAGTTGAATTAAAAAAATTCTGTATTATACCTGCCAACAACCTGAATCGACTAGAAAATAACCTACCTGACATTCTAAAAAATGCTTTCAGCAGCAATTAAACTTAACCAAATACAGGTAAATTTATGTACGAAGGATTTTTTCGAAAAACTTGTATACGAGTTAAAAAGAGCACTCTTGGAAGCATGCGTCACAAAATTACAATTTTGATTTTATATACTGAAATATAACTTAATTGTTTTAGTAATTAAATGCAAATACTGTATGCTAAATTCGCATAATTGTGATGGAATCGTCATGAACTTAAAAATGATTGCGGAAAAATATTCTGGTTGCACAATAGTGAGCAAGCATTTTTAGCAAGTGTACTTCAGTCTTGTGTGCTTCCAAATAAGCAAATATAAAAAGTAATACCGTAAAAAAAGGAAAAGAAAAAAAAAGAACTCTGTTTCAGCAATAGCAATCTAAATTGTTTTTAAGGACTTTATATTTAACTAAAAGGAAGTAATCAGTTGTGTTATTTGAAATAAAGTGTTTCAGTTGTTTCAATGGTTTATGCTATTTTGTGAATGACAAACCGATACTTGCAGTCTTTTTGTCTTCCGTGATACCACCTTTTTATAATTTAATTGAACGAATGTCCAGAATGACGCTTTTTGTCGACATTTGTAAATATATTCTGATTTGTTTATGCTATTTTCATGGTGCTCATGAATGTACTTTGCGTTGGTGATTTTGACATAATAAACACCATGACACAAAATTTTATTCACACTTTGCCATCAAAAGCACGCGGGGATACGTATGACAGTATTAAATAGCCCAAATGTGTAAACTTTATTGCTTTCACAACACTGATGCGATATTACGCATCCGCATTTTATACTTGTACGAGTACACCTAGCGTGGTCATAGAGGTTAAGTACAATATATACATAATGATCCCTTCAACGAAAATGATTTTGGCTTAATATAAAAAGATATATTTTATTGGTTACTTGAACGACAACTATTCTGTTGCGGCTATTGTATTGGGGTTCTTATTGTTCCTGACTATTATATTGGAGTTCTTATTTTTCCTGGATTTTAATTTAATAGAGTTAACACTTAACAATTCTTTTCAAGATTTTGTTTCAAAGAACGAAAAGTTGTCTTTACTTTAAGTGTACTGAATTTCTATTAGACTCTACTTGTCAAGTGATGCAAAGTGATATCACACACTTTAATTTTGTCACTTGCATATAGCGAAAACTAAGAGTGGCAACAAAAAAAATGTCTTCTTCCCCTTATATACTATCCTCATGAACAATTTTAATTAGTAATAAGGTACAAAAATATGCACGGTCCTTTTGATAAGAAAAATATAAAAGAAAATGCATTTTTTTAATTTTAAAAGTGTAATCGATATACAATGCTGAAAAGTTGTTCTAACATGTCAATTGCCTCTAATAATTTTGCTCTTCACGAATTTTCTTTAGATGTTTAATAGTAATCGTTTGTGTTTGAATACATACACGTGCTGAAACATTTGATTGTTCATTTTGCTAGTTGCGATTTCAATTGTTCTTCTTCAAAATATGACAGACTTAACAGCGTTTTTTACGGTTTTTAGTTTTAATTAGAGGCAATCATTAGATTTTCCTTAGTATTTTAAAATTAGATAACAAACATTTCACAATCTATAGCCATTTCCATTTACATTATCTACAATGATTTCATGCACGTCTGGATATAACAATGTAATAAAACGTACCGTTTTCATTTTGACTGATTTTTCTTTTTTTATTGCATTAAGACGAATTTTTTTTGTGGCCGCCGTGGCGGAGTGGATAGAGTGCGACACTCACACGTTCGTGAGTCAGTCCAGGTTCGACTCCCGGCTGAACACCTCGAATTTTTCACGGCACCTTCTCTTTCGAGATGCTGACAACACTCAAAGAGTATTAATTGTCTAAGAAAAAAGTTTCTCAAACTTCGCCGTTCGGAGTCGGCATAAAACTGTAGGTCCCTTCTACTCGTGAGAAAACAGTAGCACGCACAATACGAGTTATTGACGAGCAAGCTAAACCGTAGCGCCATCCAATTATTATTAAGACGAATTTTTTGAGTTTTTTCATCCTTAATTTTTGGGTCTCCTCCTTTGACCAATTTTTAAAAGCTTCGCAAGCTAAATCTTAGTGCTGTACTCCACTAGCCTATTTAGAAACTTCTTAAAATATGAAGTATCCGGTTTTGGAATAACACTTGGATACATTGACGAGACGAGGTGGTCGCCGTGGCGTAGTGAATAGAGTGCGACGCTCACACGTCGAAGGGTCTAGGTTCGATTTTCGGATCAACACCAATTTTTCGAATTTTTCACGGTACCACCTCTTTCGAGCTGCTGACAACACTCAAAGAGTAATAACTGTCCAAGAAAGCTTCTCAAACTTCGCCGTTCGGAGTCGGCAAAAAACTGTAGGTCCCTTCTACTCGTGAGAGAACAGTATCGCGCACAACACGAGTAATTGATGAGCAAGTTAGGCTCTGGTCCCCTTTTGGAATGTAGCGCCAACAATTATTATTATTATTACATTGACGACGCGTTATACTAATCCACTTCACACTGCTACAATACGCTTCGGCTGATACACTCAATAAGTCCCGGGACATAAATAAATTAATATAATATTAAAGTAATATGTATGTCCCAAGATTTATTGAGTGATCTGTTACTGGAGCAAAAACTTCATCATAAGAGGAACAACTTTATCATATATCAGTTCTTTGGTGCCTTAAAACGTTCTCCCAAACAGAAACAAATATCCTTCTATTGATTTTTCTAAAAACGAGTGTTTACGGAAGTTTATTATGCAAGATAGTTATCGTAAGCTTCTTTTGGAATTTATTTTTGTATATATACATATATGTACATTGTAAATATATGTCATTTTTATTTATGTATACGAGTATTTGTTCACTCCTGTAATTGACCCAGAACCTTCGGCGTTCACCTACGCCACTGGCGACCACAATATGTAAAATAATCATTTCAATTTGCCGAAGTTTAAATATACCTTTACTTTTTTGGCCTGTTATTGGATATAGTAAATAATCAATCGTTTTTGTTCAAATAGTTTATTTAATTTTTACACAAAAAGCCAGGAAAGTATGCGAAAAAAACGTTGCGAACAAAACAAATATTAAGCACATTTAAATTTTTGTCTAACTGTAGATAAAGTTAGGTGACACCTTCTTAAACAAAAGACTGCGTTTTCCAAGCAGATTCTGCGAACGCACGAAGTAGAAATCGAGGACCCAACTATTTTGTTTTTTAATCCATAAGTGCAATATATATTACCAAAAAAACGTTATCTTCTACCAAAATTAGACTTCTGCAACCAATTTTTTTTTAATATTATACTTTGTTGGTGGCCGATTACTATAGAACTGAACTCTGTTATACCGCAACAGAAGTTACAGCCATGCCTTTAGTTAGCTGCTGGTGTACTTCTTCTTCTTCTTCTTGTGGCGCTACAGTCCGGGGTGGACCTGGGCCTCAACCAACATGCCTCTCCAGCCAGCACGATCTTTCGCTAGCTGTCTCCAGTTGTGCACTCCAAGTTGGTTGAGGTCCTTCTCCACTTGTGTGCGCCACTTTAGTCTAGGTCGTTCTCTGTTGCGTTGTCCCAATGGCACGGATTCAATGACATTACGGGCCGGAGCAGAGGTTTCCATACGCATGCCATCTTAAGCGTTGTATCCGTAGACGCTTGACCAAGCGCATGTCGCTGTACAGCCCATAGAGTTCGTCATTAAACCTTCTCCTCCAGATGCCATCAACGCAAACAGGACCAAAAATCGCACGTAGAACTTTTCTCTCGAAGAGACTAAGGGCTTCCTCATCCGCCTTTGCTAACGTCCAAGATTCCGCATCATAAAGTAGGACGGGGATGATCAAGCTGTTATATAAAGCGAGCTTCGTCTTTCGAGAGAGGGCTTTATTACTCAATTGCCTCTTGAGCCTAAAGAAACAGCGATTGGCAAGAGTGATTCTGCGTTTGATTTCGGTACTGGTGTTATTGTCCATGGGGGGCATGGGCCTATGCACGCGAGGTAACGTCGTTGATTGCGCTCAACATGGCGAGCTGCCAAGGATAGCCATCACAACACCCGTTGTATGGTGAACTAATGTATGCAGCGACCCCCTCTGCCCGAGGATTTAAATAATGGGCCTGGCCTACCAGTCCGTGGGTTGTGCGTGAGGGTAACTTCCTCACCACGTAAAAACCAGAAGTTCAGAGACAACAACATGCCTCGGATAAGGACGGATCAACTGTTGACGACCCCAGCAAACGTTTTAAGGACAAAGATTTTCGGTTTTGCACGTGGAATGTGAGGTCCCTTAAGAGGCCACGTGCAGCCGAACAACTTGCGGAGGCCCTTGACAGCTACAAAGCTGACATAACCGCCATCCAGGAAGTGCGATGGGATGGGCCTGGCATAAAAGCGATGAAGAACTGCGATATCTACTACAGCAATTGCTATAGAGAAAGAAGGCAGCGCTTATTCGGATGCGGATTTGTTGTTCGAGGCAGACTTAGGCAAAAAGTCTTGAGCTACGACCCAGTCAGCGAACGCCTCATGACAATCCGCATCAAGGCTAAATTCGGTAACATCAGCCTAATATGCGCTCACGCGTCCATATTTACCGCGGAGCCGAGGTAGACGAAGTCCTTGACTACCTCGAAGTTTCTGCTGCCTAGTGTGACGCTCCGTCCGAGACGTCGATGTTGTGTGTCCTTCCTTGATGACAGCATGTACTTAGTTTTGCCCTCATTTACCGCCAAACCCATTTTAGGGACCTATCAGGTCATGGACAAACGGCTTCAGACGCTCACACAATACGGCAGAGAGGATCTTGTATGCGGTGTTCAGGAGACTTATCCCTCGGTAGTTGGCGCAGTCAAAGGCGTCTCCTTTTTTGTGAAATGGGCAAACGACGCACGCAGCTGCTGGTGTACACTCCTGGAAAATCTAAAGGCTCCGGGATTTTTTTTTTTTTTTTGAACAGGATAGGATTATAATGAATGAAAGTCATTCATAAGTTAAAGCGTAGTGAGCTCACTATAGAAAGTAAAATTAACTACACTATACTACTGTTGTTTTAACTGCTACACACAATTGTTAAAAGTAATCAATAGTGACTTCTTGTTATTCGAATTCATAGCTCGTATACCTTTGCATCAAATTAAAAATCAAATTATCTATCCTAAGTGTGGATCGGTACCGCGTCCTATGACACCGCTACTCAAATAATTGCTGTCACATTGAATCGAGTCCGTCCGAGTTTGGCTTGTTACTTATTTTATTGAGGTCCCTTAAGAATCGAGCTGTATTTATTTTTAATAATTGAGTTTGTTTATAAAATTTTGTCAAACAACTAATGAATATATATATTGTTTAAAACTAATAATAAATTTCGTCTATTTCTTTTCCTTAATTATTTATCAATCTTCAATTGTGTTGTTGAATAGGTGTCCGAGTTTGGCTTGGAGCCGCTGTATTATAAAAAAAAAATATTTAATGCGAGATCCGAAATCATGTAATTATGGCTTAATGCTCAATTTAGTGCGGTACTGTATGTACATATACACTAAAGAGCAAAAGTGTAACGATGTTACAGGATTCAAATAAAACACGCTATGAGCACTATAGTTTGTTGAAAAAATATATATTATTTATTTTTTTTAACAAAGTGCAAGGAATTATCTACTTAGTCGAGTAGGTTTTTTGCATTTAAAGCTAACTCTACAAAAATGATAAATAAAACAATGTTTTTTTTTTTTTGATGCATTTTTATTCTTATTAATCCATTTTCTTAGTTTCTAGACAAAGATACTTAAATCTAGCTTACTAATATAATCTACTGATCTTAATTCTATCTTACTGACTCTTCCCGAGTACTCTAAGCTAATCTATGTTTTTTTCTTTGTGCCTTTCGGGTTCTTGTATGTGTATTTTAATTCAGTGCTTAAATCTATAGCCAAAAAAAAAAAATAAAAATTGAGTTTTTAATGATCAGTCCATAGTCCTTTGGACTTTTTTAACGCATTAAGTCTCCGTGGCATACTACTGCATAATTTTAGTTCGATTTCCGGTGGGATAGCGTACCATTCTTCTTGCACTCGATCCCATAACTCCGTTATTCCTTTAAGCACATCGACATACCCTGTCAGCCGCCTTTTCAAATAAGCCCAAAGGTTGTCGATGGGATTCATATCTGGACTCTGTGTAGGCCACTGAATAGTGTGGCATGCCCGATGGGTGGAATCTCAGCGTCGTTTGCCCGGTTCACAGAAAAGGAGACCCCTTTGACTGCGCCAACTACCGAGGGATAAGTCTCCTGAACATCGCATAAGATCCTCTCTGCACACTAGGCAGCAGAAACTTCGAGGTAGTCAAGGACTTCGTCTACCTCGGCTCCGCGGTTAACAGGGACAACAACATCAGTACCGAAATCAAACGCAGAATCACTCTTGCCAATCGCTGTTTCTTTGGGCTCAAGAGGCAATTGAGTAATGAAGCCCTCTCTCGAAGGACTAAGCTCGCTTTAACAGCCTAATCATCCCCGTCCTATTTTATGGTGCGGAATCTTGGACGTTAGCAAAGGCGGATGAGGAAGCCCTTAGTCTCTTCGAGAGAAAAGTTTTGCGTACGATTTTTGGTCCTGTTTGCGTTGATGGCATCTGGAGGAGAAGATTTAATGACGAACTCTATGGGCTGTACAGCGACATACGCCTGGTTAAGCGTCTTCGGATACAACGCTTAAGATGGCATGCGTATGGAAACCACTGCACCGGCCCGAAAAGTCTTTGAATCCGTGCCATTGGGACAACGCAACAGAGAACGACCTAGACTAAAGTGGCGCACACAAGTGGAGAAGGACCTCAACCGACTTGGAGTGCGCAACTGGAGACAACTGGCGAAATATCGTGCTGGCTGGAGAGGCATGTTGGTTGAGGCCCAGGTCCACCCCGGACTGTAGCGCCATAACAAGAAGAAGAAAGCTGGCTTATTTTTCTTAGCCTTGTAACCGACTCTATTTAGCGCCCGATGAAGAGTCCAAACACTTGCATTCTGGGTCAGCAATGGAAGGCCATCCCTTGTCACAGATATTTTTCCTGTCATCAATAGGTTCCCATGTGTCTCACCTCCCTATCTTCAACTTTTTTGGTCTTCCTCCTTTGTTTGTGTGGCATCCATCAAGATTGCTTGACTTTTTTATTCTCGACACAGACATGTGGCTTATTTTCAATGCGTTTGCGATTTTCTCAGTAGTTTTCCGTCCTTCAACAAATCCAGAGCTATTTTTTTTAATATCTTTAAATTTCTCATTTTGGTACAATATTGCACTTACACTGCCGATCACTTCAAAATTACACCACAAAATGATCAACACTCGACAGACAAACGCGAAAAAATAAGCCGTTGCACGGGTGCAAAACTGTAACAACGCATCTTTTGAACTTTTATCTTTATCATTTTTCTGCAGTTAGCTGTAAATGCAAATAACCTACTTGACTAGGTAGAGAATTTCTTGCACTTTGTTAAAAAAAATAAATAATATATATTTTTTCAACAAACTATGAGCACTATCCTCATAGTGTAATCCTGTAACATTGTTACACTTTTGTTCTTCAGTGTATAATATTTATATGTCCATGGTTGTACCAAATACATATATTATTACTTAAGAAATTCCAGACCAAGTTACAAATAAGATCATTTAATCGGACCAATTGTGCTTAATTAAAATCCTCCCGACATGATAATTGAGAAACAAGAAGTATGTATTTTATATAAAAATATACGCATACAACTGAATCTTTGTCTACTATGTGGACTAATCATCGTTGATATACGAATACTCGAAGCGAAGAAATTGTTCTCGGCGTGATTTTAGTATTTGTGATCTCTATACGTGCCCCTAAGAAAGTATGTTGTCCATCTACTGTTGAAAATCTACTTTTGGTAAAGTTTGAAGAAAACGGAGAATAAGAAATGATCTGTTTCATAATGACACGATTTTTAAGGCTCTATCATAATTGTATACCCACGTATTTGACTGTATTGGCTGCTTTATTAATTTTGTAAGAATTTTATAAAATGGCAAAAATGAAGACAACGAGGTTTCAATCTTCAATTATTCTTCAGAGAGTATTTACTTCAAATGCCCCACCCATGACGAAGCTCCAAATGAAACTCATTCATGAAACGCTAGTTAAAGTAAATTTTTTTGCTCTAAACTCATGGTATATACCTCCAACATGCGAAATAGGAACAGATACGGTGGATTGATATCAAGATCGGGGTCACTGGTCCGGTATGGTAAATATATATACCTGAGCATCTACTCGATAAAATTCTTCACAAGGGAGTGTTCATTAAAAGGTTATATTTATGGTTCCAAAAATCGTGTACGACAAAAATGTAGAAAGGAAGAAGCACAACTAATCGCTTAGCAGTCCAAAAATGTATTTTTTAAGATAAGTGTTATAGTTACAGACCATTAATAAAAATGAAATTAAATCCTTCGCGCCAATTCGAATGTGGCCCTAAGTTGTCCGGTGTTGTGTGTTCCAAAAACCTCGGATTGGGCAAGGAGCTCTGCTTCAAGCATTACATTCGTAATTTTTGCGATCTAGTTTGTTATTAAGTTCGATGTATTCAGAGAGCTCAATGGCAGATTGCCTTCTAGATAAGTAAATAACTTAACACACATTTGAACTGTGCTTTAAAGATTATTAACTTTTAAATATGTACAGCTCGTAATATATATACTGTGGTCAGCAATTTGACTGATATACTGGTGATTGTAGTCTAAAGTAGACCAATGTCGAATCGATCTCCTATTGCTGCTGTTTTTCTAATTGAATTTAGAATGACGGAAGAACATACGTCCATCTACACATTAATTTATTTATCTCATTTTTAACTTGCATTAAATACAAAGTCTTAAATATAAAAAAATTGTTATTATTATTTCAATTATGACATTGTAAACCAAAACCAACTAATGCTTAACTTTATACGGAATATGTTTCAAAAAAAAAATACATATTGACTTGAGAGAATTTATTCGTTGAAAGGAATATTTATGATTATCATAAGTTCAATTTTGATTGTTAAATAACCTCTGTAAAAGCTAATATTCATTTTATTCACATACATAAATGTATATGTCAGAATAATCGAAAATTGAACACATAGAATACGTCCCACAAGTGGAAAGCAATATATATAAATTGGTAAATATTTGCATCAAATTTCACAAAGTGGTAAGGGTAAAGAAATCTAGCGCTTAGAAAATACAGTTTGTTTCTCATTGGATTAACGAAAAAAATATTTATTTAAAAAAATCTTCAAATTGACTTTGACTTTTGGCGTGTTGGTATAGAAAAATGATTTCACGTAGCCAGAAAAAAAATAGTTGTAAGGCGGAAAATCACATGAACGATGGGTTTAATCTGTAAAGCGATTGTAACATATGGTGTGTTAGTATGGCACCGTCCGAACATAGTGGTTACCATCATCAAGAACAACAAAGATATGTTCAAATGACAACTTCGGCATGTAATACATACCAAAAAGTGTTTTTTTTTTTTTTGGAAGGGTACGGGCCCTCCTGCAGCACGTGTGGATTGCAGCCTGCCTAATAACGCAAGTTTATCTTTTTGGCAAACTATTTTGCTGAATATGAATTCGGTTCTTAAAGTTGCGGTGAGTTAACGCAAATTTTGATAATAGAATTCAATCGATTTGCTTTCAAAGGTGCTTTAATGCGTAGACCTCCATGATGATTGGTCAACTAAATATCAGTATGAATGAAAACAATACCGTTCCTTTCAAAAAAAGTTTGAGCGTCTCAATTGAAAAACTCGTCATATTACAATTTCGCGATAAGACTATTCACACAATTTATAAAATATCTAAAGATAGTCATTTAAACATAACTACAGATTTAAGAAATTCAAAAATAATTTGAAATTGTTACATGGTCGGCAATCTTACAGCATATTGCACATTATTGTAACTAGGAATATGAAATTTATTTTGAATACTATGATATATCGTCATCGGTTGGTTGAAATTTCATCCGACAATTTACTCATACTCGGAAATTTCAATATATACAGCTGTATGTGTAATTATATGCATATCTGTAATCGTCATGGTGATGCAACCAAACAAAACTAGCAATGCAAATGGGATGCATTTCGCTTCGGATATCTTTTCATATGTAATACAAAATGAACGAGAGCTCCGAAGCCACGTGAATATCGTATTGTTGTTCAATGCGCGAGATTTGAAGTGCTGCCGTAAATATGAATATCAAACCATTTATCGTTTTTGTGTAGAGAAACATTATGAGTTGAATGTTCGTGACAGATTTTTTCCATGCACCTTAGAGATATCACAAAGTCTAACCAACGCTAGCAAAAAGGCAGTACTTATATAAAATTGTGGTGGCACCTATATTTTTATTATATTGTTCATTATATAATAAGAAGGCACATGGATATGCGGGTGTAATATGGAACACACATGTCATGTTGGAAAAAGTGAATGTTTACGCAACAGAATCATATACGTATGTCTTACCTTTGCAACACAAACATTTTCTACATTTAACAAGTTTGGTAGAGCTAAAATATTCTTGCTATCATGAAACTTTGAATATTTACATACACACATAATAGACTAATTAATATTTTGATGTCATTGAGTTCAATAAAAAAATGCGTATCAGAGCAATGGAATTTGTTTGAAACGTAGAATTATGTCCCACATAAAAATTAAAGCAAATAACACATCAATATGTTTGAGGTAAACATTTTAGAGTACTTTAAAGCACATTAGAGAAACCTTCTTATAGGGTATAATAGGGTAGTATTATATTAGGTGGGTTGGGGAAGATAGTGTGGGAGGGAGGGACACGCAATTCAGTTACAACTTGGTGAAGGAACATAACCCTGACAAGGGCTTTTATAGTTACTTTAAAAGGTCTTGCACAAATTTTTTTGTCAGGGAGTTTGATAAGCGCTTATCCTTAACGAGTAATTGGAGTAGGCATTATACAGTAGCATGGACAGAGATTTACACTGAAATCATGACAGCGATTTGGGCGAAACATTTTACCAAGACTTCATGAGGATCAGAACTTAAAGAAGATTTTGGTTTAAAACTATAATAAGGAGTTTAGCAACAATTTAAGTCGATAATAATGCAATTATATAAAATTTGTATAGTAAGAGTTTAAAAAAATCGATCACACCATATTTGGAACTAAGGATATTATTGCCAAGCAGTACTTTTTCGACACTTCGAGTATGCGAAAATATTTTATTACATCAGCATTTAAAGAAATTACATTATATTTTTGGGTTCATACGTTAGGAATTTTTGAATTGTTTGTAAAGATTGAGCCGTTTTTGAAAGTAACATTTTTTGAAAAATGTAACATTAACCTTTTGCACCTTTTGTCCCCGAGTGATAGACGCATATATTTTGACGGTTATGGCTTGTGGCTACAGATTTATAATCGAATCGAATTCTAATTACTAGCAAAAATTAATTAAAATTTAAAATTGAATTTTCCTTATTTTAATTGTATTAATAATAGTAAAGCAGTAAAGTTGTTATAAATAAAGACTTGATTTTAAGATAAGGCGAAGAAAAATATTTTTTCTGCAAATTTTATACGTGAAATAAATGAATTTGACAAACAATTAAATAAAAGTTAAAAGCGAACTTATTACCATTTGATAAATTTTGTTGAATATATTAAAATAGTTCAATAAATCCTATTGGTAAGTAAGGCATAATTATATATCCATGATATGCGATTTCCACTTTTCATTTGCTTAAAAATTATTTAGTAACTTTTCACTTCTTAACTGATTTTCTCACTCAGATTTGGTAAATATTTATATTTTATAATTTCTTATCACAGTTTTTTAGAACAAATTTGAACTTGATCACTTATTAAAAACGCAAAGTATTCCTTTTTTAAAGCAACACTTTTTTGACTTCGTTAGCAGTTGAGAGATAAATGTGATCACGAAAAAAATATTTAATATATTTATTTCGTTCATCATAAAAAAGGCGTTGGATAATAAAATTAAACTACTACAAACATCTTTGAGAAGTCTAAGAGCAACGCGTTCACTATCGTTGACTGTTCACTTCAACCGTGCCTTAAAGAACTCAAAGGCCAAAAAGCAACTGAAACACATAGAAATATTCAATGACGACAGAAGCAAAGAAGAAAAAAATAGGAGTCATGCTACGGTCACACATATTTATGTACTATGTATATCGTATATACGTACGTATGTGTGTGCCGCAAATTGTGGAGTTAGGACAGCTTGAACATTTTCCATGAGGAAGGAAAATGTTTTTCCTTCAAGAAGAGAGAAAGAGAAAAAAACACAATGGAGTGGAAGTGAATTCGGCCAAACTGTGGTGAGGTTGCCAGCCGGGGTCTGTACCTGAACTCCAGCTTTAGTTTCTTAATGGAAAGCTTCTTGTAGTTGGAGGACAATTGTTTATAGTCGAGTTGGCACACATTTTATTAATATGTACATATTCTTTTCATGCAAACAAAGTATGCGGGAATTGAGAACGACTTCGTCAAATTGTGAGGGGGAGTAATTATTACAGCAGCTATGAAAGTAAGACGTTGAATAAATTAACTGCAATATTTCTTTATGCAACCACGAATCGAATTGACTTAATTTTCCTCTACAATGTAAATCAACTGTGAAGTGATACTTAAACAAAATTATCAAATTAAATTTCTCCACGCATTTTAAATTACTTTAAAAACACGAAAGCTATAATAGCGCAATCGAACAGGAAACGGAAATTTCTACTCTTTTTGTCATATGTTTCTACTATTTTCTAGCTAACAAAACGTAATGAATTGAAAAAAAACTTGTCCGTACACATAAAAGGAAAAAGAGGAAGAACTATGACGATCTTTATTCACTTATTACCGCACGAAACAAACAAGTTCGTATCTGGCATTAGACTGACATACAACAGCCGGGTTTGGCTGTTGTTTCTCAGCGTTTCATTTTGATTACTTTTTTTCTGTCGTTTTGTTTTTTACACTCATACTTTTGGTTCTTGCAGTATCGGAGAGTAGCATGTCAGTGGATTGGTGTTGTGTTAGTTGGAAGTTGCAGTAAATTTGCGGCAAACAAACTTCATGTGTTGTTAGGTTGTGATCTCATTGTAGCTGAAGTGTGGACTATATATGAGGGTGAGCCAAGATAGCGAAAACCACAACAAACTACGACGGAATTAGCAATGAGTGAGTATTTTATTGAGTTGAGTGTAAGTCCCATAAGTGAGCTAAGCTGGTGCAGGGAGGGCAGTATGCAATTATATTTTTGTAAATAAACCTATTTTGAATTTCAATTTATGCTATATATCTACAACATTGAAGAATATTATTAATAAGTAATATTTCGGTTAGAAAACATCATAGATCAAAATGTATCGCTATTTATCAAGGTACACTCTTATATGTCCCGGGAATTATTAAGTGGTGTGTTATCTAGTACCTCAAAAAAATTATGTCCCTTTTTTAATCTTTTTAATCTCCCCGAAAATAAAGTAAAACAAGCCTTAGGTTTGAAAAGTCCTCTAACAAAACATTCATTTATCTTTGGTTCAACACGCACTGGAGGGAATGTAGTCGGATTTATACAGACTGCTTTAAGACGATGGAGGGATCTGGAGCTGGATTTTCGTGGAAACGACAACATTAGATTTCATTCTCTTTATGTAATTCCGCTTCGGTCTTCCAGGGGGAAACGTTTGTGATCCTAATTGCCACTAACTATACTGTGAAGAATTGGTGGAAGGGGCGAAGTATCAGTGTCTGTAGCCAACTTTAAGGTTTTACTGAACCCTTTAACCACTTGCAAGATCGTCTAAGAAAGCAAGTCATCTCTTTATTTGGTCGGCAGACTGAATGCGTAAAGCCTTGCCTGATTCCCGGGACATCACGGGATCATTGGAAATGAGATGGCCGATGAACTAGCTAGGCAAGGTTTAAAATAGGTATTCGTACGACCAGGTTCGTTACCTTGGGATTACCCGTGTCCTCGGCTAAGGATTTCCGTCTACGGTTGGGTCTCCCAACAGCACAACATCAAGATGGCATAACTCTCTAGGATGCAGGCTGACCATGTACATGCTACCGAACGTCAGTAAGAAATCCGCGGCTTTTTTGTAGTCTCTTGACAGAAATGAGTGCAGAAGACTTTTCTGCACACTTCACCTTCCCTAAGCATCTAAGACTGCTTAGGCTTTGTAACGATACCCTGTGCAAGGCGTGCGGAGAATCGGAATCAGAGCAACTCTGTTAATGTGCCGCCTTTACTTGTATTAGGTGGCAGCTTTTTGGCGCTGTCGTTGTGGGAGTTCCTGGTAATACAATGGACAAGTCTTAGTGCTCCAGTGCAGTGTTTCCTCCTCCTCCAAAAACTAAAAAATAAGAGAAAAGCATTTAATTGGTGTACGAAGAGAGTTTTCCTTGATACAAATGTAAAATGTATTCTTAAAAAAAACTTTCACATCTCAGTATTAATTTACAAGTTACACGTTTTAGATGCCAAGAAAAAATGGCCTTGATTTTAGCAAATTGGTTGCATTCAGCACTAAGAAATACACGTTCTGTTACATAAAGGTTAATACCTAAATATAACATTCGACGCACTGAACTTTAGCATAAAAGCTAAGAGCAATTACTCCTTGTTCTTCCTACTACTCAGCCTGTCTAGTAGTGTTAAAAATGTTGAATTTTGTATCAGAAAGTGATGATTTGCGGAAAGCATTAATTTTTTGTTTTCATTTGAAAAAAGTGCTGGAAAGTCGCATCGAATGCTTATTGAGGCATATGGTGATCATGCTCTATCAGAAGCAACATGCAAAAGATGGTTTCAACGGTTCAGAAATAATGATTTTGATGTGAGAAATGAAGAACGTGGAAGACCACCAAAAAAGTTTGAAGACGCCGAATTGTAAACGATATTGGATGGAGATGACACTTTGAGTCAAACGCAAATGGTAGCAATGTTAAATGTTGCACAACAAACAATTTCTGACCGTTTAAAAGCTATGGGAAAGATCCAAAAGTGTGGAAAATGGGTGCCACATGAATTGAATGACCGATGGAAAACCGAAAAAACACTTCTAAAATTTTGCTTCAAAGACACGAAAGAAACTCGGTTTTGTATTGGATTGTTACTGGCGATGAAAAATGGATTTATTTTAAGAATCCTAAGCGGAAAAAGTCATGGGTTAATCTGGGACAACCATCAACATCGACTTGTGTGCTTTATCACCTCTTAAAACCTGGTGAAACCGTTAATACTGATCGCTACCGACAACAAATGATCAATTTTAACCATGCATTGATCGAGAAACGACCAGAATGGGTCAGAAGACACGGCAAGGTAATTTTGCTCCATGACAATGCACCTGCACACAAAGCAAAACCGGTTCAGGATACAATAAAAACACTTGGTTGGGAGCAGCTTCTCCACCCGCCGTATTCACCAGCCTTGGCTTTTTCCGACTACCATTTGTTTTCATCGATGGGACACGCATTGGCTGAAAAGACGAACAATTTTAATGTGTAGAAAACAATGGCCAATACTTTGAATAAAATGTTTTTACTTTCCCATTACTAATTAGCGTTTTATTTAAAAAAAAAATACCGGTATACATATATATACGGTATACAAACAAATGCGTGCGGTAGCAAGCGTGTGTGTCAACATATACTCGTAAGCGGAAAACATATTTTCATATTCTCAATATTTACGATGTCTTTTAATTAATAACTCTGATGGTCGTTTAAAAATAATAATTAATAACTGTTGGCGCAACAGTCCACAGGGGGACCAGGGCCTAGCTTGCTCATCAACTGATCGTGTTGTGCGCGCTACTGTTCTCTCACGAGTAGAAGGGACCTACAGTTTTTTGCCGACTCCGAACGGCGAAATTTGAGAAGCTTTCTTAGACAGTTACTACTCTTTGAGTGTTGTCAGCAGCTCAAAAGAGGTGGTGCCGTGAAAAATTCGAAAAATTGTTGTTGAGCTGGTATTCGAAAGTACACCCTTCGGCGTGTGAGCGTCGCACTCTACGAACTACGCCACGGCGGCCACTTGAAAGTTTAATACCAACTTTAATAAAAATGTCAATGAAATCACCCTGGACAAGCTTAATTATCCTTTTTAATGAAATGTTTTCTTTTATATATTTATTTTAAATAATGCCACATGAATATATAAAATTTATTCTCAGTCCAACAAGTTAAAAGAATGATTTTAGCTTACCTCTTAGAATATTTAATTGTTGGTTGGAATAGAAATTCAAAATCAAGCAGTAGATTATACAATAAATTGTTACTTCCTGTAACTTGTGTACTTTATCACCTCGTTTATTGGCTTAGTGTGTAACTTATTTTCAACTATTAAAAGATTTGATTTTTAAATTTTTCAATTTTTGCTAACCTTTGGTTGAATGTCATCACTGTATTGGTTTATAATATAAATATAATATAATCCAGATGATGTGACTGGATTTATGAATCACATGATTCAAAATCACATCCGTATCACTATTTATAGTGTCAACGGAATCACTGATGGAGAAAAGACCATCTACGGTTGGCGGCTAACAGACCCAGGCTTTGAGGGAACCTGACTGGTAGTGACAGCTTGACCAGAAGCTATATTCTGGTGCCACGGGAGGTCAGGGGCCCCTGGAACTTCAGTTCCAGCTTGATCGTGCGGTAAGCCCCCTTGTGGGAGTATCGTGGTGGCTGTGGTTTACCACCTAACATCGCGGGTAGAGTCGAGAATAGTGTACTGCGCTGACTTGTCTAGTTCATTATTTAAGCACAACTAGGCAAGACAGTTAGGAGACTATCCCTTCTCAGTGTGGAGTTGGATTCTCAACCGGGCGCTGCGACCCAGAGAGCGGAAGAGGTTTTAGAAAGGCTTCGCATCAAACCAATGTGGGGTGATTGCCCCTCAAGCATGATCGCAGTTTGGTACTTGGGTAACTAAGGCGTCTAGTCTTGCGTTACTTTCGACTCTTGGGAAAAAGGTTCAACGTGATATAAGCCGTTAAGGCAGGTGGTCACGTAAAACCAAATCCCACATCTGTATTGGTTTATAAATGTTTGTATGTTAAATATAGAAAGACTATACATATGTTGCTAAAGTGTATGTGTGCGAAAAAAAACATCTAGCTATATATATATATATATGAAATGAACGTTGAAATTAAAAGATATGAAAGTATCAATAGAGAAAGAAAATAACTCCAGAAGAACCTATGTCGAGCTCTTGCAAAACTTCATTCAAACATTTTAGTGTATGCCAACAATGAATGGCTGTGGTCTTGTTGCATAGTTTGTCCGCTGTCTTATTAATATTCAAGTTGAACTTAATTGTATGCCTATAATATATAACCCTATAACAATAGTCAAAACCAGAAAATTAGATACACTACGAAACCTACAATGAGTTAGCTCACTCCCAACTATACCAAATAAGTAGACAACTCTTGGTTTAAAACACCTCCAATCTTGGGTGTGCTAATAACTAACATGAAAACTTGCACTGGGTTTTTGTTTTGGTAAATAGTGATCAAACTTTCATTCTTACGGTTTGTTATGAAAATGGTCTATATAGGCATTCTTTTTTTAATAATAAATCCTAAAAATCAATTACAAAGATAATTGTTTTTATTGACTTTAAGTATACGATTATATATTGTACATCTGTCCAATACAGATTTGAAATGTAGTACATGTAATACTTATGTATAAATGTAAAAGGTGTATTTATTTATACTGGGTTATAAAAAAACAATTGCAGAACAGGAAAATCGGTGACTCACTTTCATATGTAGATTGAATATTGTTAGCTACTCCTAAAGTGGATCCTAAATGGAAGTTTTTTGTCAAGTATTGTTGGATTTACTTGTAGTCAATTATCGATCAAACAAGCCACTGAAGTTGTGTTATGTTTGAGTTCGTTAATGTGTACGTATTTGAAAGTGAATACAGGAACACGAACAATAATAAAACAATTAATTCGCCCTATATACAGTCTTATAAGGTACATAAGGTAAATTTATTGTTACTTTTTGGCCTTCGTGTTTGAATCGTTCCCATGTCCTTTTTCGTACATTTTTTCTTGTTCCTTGTCTACTGCTTTTTAACACAGTTCATATTTCTTACGTCCAGGTTTTTGTTACAATTTATATTCCCTTATGGACGTGTGCGTGAATAACAGTTTCGGGCAAGTAGTTTATTATTTATTAATAAGAAACAAACATTTCTAGGCAACGCCTAGAACACCACAACAAAAACTTCCAAATGTGGGAAATTATGTAGAAGGGTGGCTAAGTAGAAGAAAATTATGAAATGACAGAATAAGGAAAAAAGAGAAAGAATGAGTGGAAATAGTCTTCTTCATGTATTTGGTCAACCAAACCTGCACGAATCGGATAATAATTACTCAATGGTAGGTGAAAGCGGAGGCAGGGAGTCAGAGTGCGCAAGACATTGAGTATTGAGTGTTTCTGCAACTTAGCTCATGCTTTTCACTCAACCACAGTTCAACAATTCCTAAAGGACAATATTATTCAATGAGCAATTACGAAAGAATGTACAATTTAAGTAATACTAGACTGTCGAAACACATCTAGATTCATAATATTACTAAAATACATGCCCGGAGAGCAGGACTTCTAAGAAAAAATTTGATATATGTATATCTGACACGAATGTAATTAAGAAAATTAGTCTCTCATTACATTAACCTCGGCCTTGCACCCACTACACGTGACATCTAAGAAAATATGTTTATATAGAACATATAATAATAATATAATAATATTTAAATGGACTTTCACATGACGTGGCATTCTCGAGATAAGAAATTTAGAATTAAACTCGGCTAATAATGATATGATGTCACACCTGACTAACAGTCTCACCTGACTGCCCATTTATATACTTTATCCAAGAGGGTGTTTTTTTAACATTTTTTCTTCAGTTAAAAGCATATACATGGATACATGCGTACATTCTGTTGGTTTTCACGGTTGCTTCCCATATGCATTACGAGTTTTTGTTTTAATTATTTCTGGTAGAGTGATGTTTTGTGTAGTAATAGGCCTCCCTGGTCCGTTCAAAGGTTCAAAATATGTTTATTTTGGCGAAATAAACCGGAGTGTCGTACATTTATACACGCAGTGTAGGGTTGTTTTGCTTGATAGCACATCGGTCCAATGGCAGGATTCGTCAGTGCTATGAAATAGAAGAAGAGAGCAAAAATAACACGCGTGTGAATAGAAGAAAAAAATTTTAAGGATGACAGTTTTAAATAAAGTTAAGACTAAACAGCATTCGGGAAATTAAAACGGTAATGTTCTTATAAAGGAATTTCATGTTTATTTATTCCGGGATTAAAGAGAAAACAAATGAGAACTGTAAAGTAGTTTAATAAAGCTCCTTAGTTATTATATATTGTGAAATATTTTTATACATAAAGTTGCCAAATATCTCCCATCCGCTTTTTTGCTCTTCATTCAATGCTTCATAAAAAGTGCTACAGTGATCGGATTTAGTCCAAATATGCGCCGTTTTGTTCGATACTCTGTTTCCATTTAGACGGCAACTTCAAAATACCCCCGTCGTAGAAGCCCGCTCTTTATTTGCGAAGAACTCGGACAGCCACTTTTCACAAGCCTCTTTTGAGTTTAACTTCACACCAGGTGGTAATCACTTGCCGCTATGTCCGGGCTACATGGTGGATGCGATCAAACCTCCCATCCGAGCTCCCGTAGCTTCTGACGAGTCATCAACGAAGTGTGTGGTCTGGCGTTGTCCTGGCAGAACACTACATCCTTGCTGTAGACCAATTCTGGACGCTTCTGGTCGATCGCCCGCTTCAAGCGGTCCAGTTGTTCGCAGTAGATGGTGGAATTAAGCCATATGGGAGCAGCTCATAGTGGATGACTCCCTTCCAATCCCAGCAAACACACAGACAAACCCTTCTGGCCGTCAATCCCGGCTTGGCCACTGTTTGGGACGATTTAGCAGAATATCGCAGGCGTTGATTCGGTCTAGAAGGTTTTTTTGCGTTAAACCATGCGGCACCCAAACATCAAGCTTTTTTTTTGTATACAGCCTTCTGCAGATAGTTTAATATGGTTTGGTGACTAACTCCCACCTCCTAAGCGAAGTCACGAGATGCCACATGCCGGTCTAACTCGATGATTTCCATGATTCTATCGGTACTTGTCATCACAGGTCTTTCGCCGGCTGACTTATCCATGGTGTCGCTTTCACCGGCTCTGAATCGTCGAAACCGTTCCTCCGCGGTTCGAAGTGATAGAGTACCATCCCCCAAAACACCATTAATCTCACGGAATGTTTCTCTAGCGGATTTGCCTTTAACGAAAGAAAACTTTAAAATGGCGTGAATTTCGGCTTAAGTGAACTCCATGTTTACACGTCTATAACTGCAGTCAATGTTGATGGTTGTCCCAGATTAACCCATGACTTTTTCCGTTTAGGATTCTTAAAATAAATCAAGTTTTCATCGCCAGTAGCAATCCGATGCAAAACCGATTATCTTTGGTGTCTTTGAAGCAAAATTTTAGAAGTGTTTTTTCGGTTTTCCATCGGTCATTCAATTCATGTGGCACCCATTTTCCACACTTTTGGATCTTTCCCATAGCTTTTAAACGGTCAGAAATTGTTTGTTGTACAACATTTAACATTGCTACCATTTCCTTTTGACTCAAAGTGTCATCTCCATCCAATATCGTTTGCAATTGGGCGTCTTCAAACTTGTTTGGTGGTCTTCCACGTTCTTCATTTCTCACATCAAAATCATTATTTCTGAACCGTTGAAACCATCTTTTGCATGTTGCTTCTGATAGAGCATGATCACCATAAGCCTCGGCAAGCATTCGATGCGACTCTGCGGCACTTTTGTTCAAATGAAAACAAAAAATGAATGCTTTCCGCAAATCATCACTTTCTGGTACAAAAATCGACATTTTTAACACGATGAAAAAATATGATGTTGTCTGTTCAATGACTTGATGTATACTTAATATTTTTCACAGATGTCATAGCAAACAAACAACAAATGTTCCCTATCGGGACATTTGTTTCTTGACGCTCACTTCATGCTGCTGGAACACAGCTGTCATTATACTTGCATGATAGTTTTTATAATTTTTCCGCAACAGTAAATGGTACCGTTATTTGCACACCATTGCATTGCGTTTCCTATATCAGCATATAATGTCAGTCAATCATTTATGCAACCGATTCAGTAGTGCTAAGTGCGAAAATATTGTTCTTTATATTATTATAATAATAAAGAATTTTGTTCTAGCTCATATATTATTAAAAAAAAAGGTAAAATGATTTTGTAAACCTTATCTCTGTAAATCTTTAGTACATCTACATATATAGATTTGTAAGGAATTGACCGTTTTAAGCACTGCAGAAAGTCAGACTATTTTTAATTACAGGTAAAAGATAACAACTCTAAAATTTATGACAAACTTGTTGGAGATCAGTAAATTTTGTTTTCAATGCAATGCGCTTTTTAAAAAACGAGGCTCTCTGATGATTTTCATATTGTGATGCTGTCCATTAAAGATTGGTATAAATTCAGCTACTGGGATCATGGCTCAATAACAATCTTGGTATTGTTTTTCTTGATTGGTTGTTATTGTGATGACTGAGGTCAACATGCCCTTAAGATGACTTTACATGACAATGATCTCGAAGCACACTTCGAAATTAGCTGATGCTGGGTTGAAGGAACATCAAATGTCAATCTGCCGATCTTAACTCGTTAAGGACGGCGTGTACCACATGTGGTTCACACAAACATGTTTTATCTGGCGACGTATACCACCGGTGGCTACTAATGTCTATAGTCCTCAATTGTAATTTTTTATAAAATTAAATAATTTGTGATCAACACTATGTCCCTATGTCATGTGCATGGCATTTTGATGTAGAGTTTAATTCTTTCCACAGTATTTTTCAACATTATATGTGTAGCCATCAGTCAAACATAATTTGTATAAATTAATACCATATCTATGGCGTTTTCCTGGAATATATTTGTTGTGAAGCACATCGATATATATAATGAGCAGTTTTGAAACAGAATTATCAGGTTTCGGCTGTTTAAATAGAAAAATAGCTATTCGAATCGATGCATTTTTTTTTAAAGGGAGTGAGATAGTATAATCACTTTTCATCACAAAAAAAAAAAACAATTGTGATGCTTTCAAAATTCAATGTCAGGTAGGCATGTACATATCATAGTGGCATCGTTTCACCTTTGCAGATAGATTTTATCAGTTCTTCGAATTTATGTTCTTGAAAATTTTAATGACAAAATTAATAGACGATGTTTCATATGTCGAGATGTATAATGATAAATAGGTATAGTTCATTTTATCAAGCTTGCAAGTTCATTTTATCAGCATAACATGTTTATGGAATTCTCATTGGACGAACAACAACAGCATCGTGTCGTTAGCCACAAAACATATGTAACAAACGATTTACAGAGGAATAAGTTCAAAAAATTTGAGCCACCGCATGGCTTCCTCGATAGTGTGATTTAACGGTCTTACTCGTGGGTTGTTGCTTTTGGTGCTACGTTAAGTTATCGGTCTTTACCAGTAGATCAGCAACAAAAGATGAGTTCGGAGCCAATATAGAATGTTAAAAAGTTGGAATTTTGTCCAATTAGTGGTTGAAAATTAGTGTATGCAATTTGTCTTTTGCAGACGTGCCCATAATAGTCATGAAAAAAAATAATTTTATAATTAACTCTCATAATGTTATACTATGTGTTAAGGCACAATAATTTTTGTATTGATAAATTCATCCATTGATTTTTTATTCATTATGAAAAGCTTAAGCGCCTCAAACGTTATTCCTTTTTGTTTTTAATTTTAGTCAAAAGGTTCTATAAAGTAAAGCGGATTCATTTGCGCTAAGCAGTTCAGATTCATATATACAACAAGTGATATAAAAAGTAATTTGGATACATTTTAATTGAAATATGATCTAGTGCTTTCTACGTTCTTCCACCGTATTATTAAAATACAATAGGCATTACACCAAAGCTTAGCAGGAATGTGACAAAAGAAACCGATTGGCGCTATCGATAGGTTTATTAATGCAATTGTTGATATATATTGGATAAAGAAACTCGTTCTACTTCGTATATTCTGGTTACAGAGTTTTTTAATGAAACACATTATTTCAGGACACCGCTATACTATAGCTTAAACTTGATCTTAATCAGCGTCAAAAGGGTAATATTAAGCGTACAAAAAATGTAGCACGATACGGAGACAGACAGATGACGAAGTCCTTAAAAGAATTTAAGAAATCAAAAGGTAATCCTAAGTATGGTTTTTCCGAACGAGACAAAAATATAGTGATGAAATGTGTTGTGAAGCTTACATAATGGTGACAATAAGTAACTTAACTTTTGACTTTGTAAGTCAAAATTTTCGGAATTCGAATATGACATCCAAACTTTTCTCTGCAAATTATATCTCCCCTTATTTTTTACTTCATGGAAAAGTAGGAAGATTTAAGACTAAGCGACTAAATTTTTTTAATGGTAAGGGTATGATAGGAATTAACAAAACCGTATTTGTTCGTCTTTGAAGGAATTATCACTTTTCCATAAATGCTCTGGACCTCTTTTTGTTATTTTTCTGTTTTCAACGATTTTACCATGTTCGCCGATCATATTCTATAGTAGGACTGAAAAAATAGCTGAAGTCCCGAAAAGCGTAACTCCTAACACTAAGAGAAGAATAAAAGATACTCTGGACTGGGTTTACATCCAATTAACAACCTTAACTGTGCGTAAAAGTACAAGTGTAGACTCGAATCGTTTTGCAATTTAGACTTTCAACAATTGTGGAAACTGCTCCTACTTAAGTTTAAAACGAACGAAGCATTTGACCTTCTTACGAAAAACCGGCAGCTTGCTTTACATTGACTACATAACTAAGCAAAGGCTTATTCAGCTCAGCTTTTAAATGCCAAAAAGAAATGTTCGATGTAGGAACTTTAATAGTTTTTAAAACGAAAGCTCCCATCAAAGAAGGAAAAACGACGTTGCAAATACCGTTGATATTACCAATACCATTGACATTTTTGTGGCAACATTAAATGCAGAAACCAAATTGCATAGTCTCACACAGAGTGGTTGCTATAGATAATTGTCTATGTTTATCAACGTACATAGATAGCTCACGCAATGTAAAGACAAATTTTTTGTGTACGAATCCGTAGTAACCATGCATGTCTGCGGACCTAATAGTTCGGAAGTAAGAAATTCAATTCAGACATAAAGGCATTTTTTAATGTAAAAAAAGGCTACAACAAATTTGCCACGCGTTTATTTCAACATCCAATATCGTCCATGTATGTTAAAAATAACAACAAATACAAGGGTGGGCTGTGTGTATTGTATTATTTCATACACAATTTAACTACACTATATATGACTTATACACTCACATTAAGTTTTATTAAACAATAGATGTGTTGCAGTTCTCTACCAAATTGGGATGTCTGTCATCTCTTAATGAGTGGGGATCTCAAAAACGTACGTGAACGCATTATTTAAATGTTGAATCTGAAATATTATGTACGTTTCTTTGAGTTATATAACGTTGGTGCGATTGTGGCTTTATCTAAATCAAAAATAACATTCAATAGGCGTTATTTGGAAACGATTGCTTTACTCTAATTTGAAAAAGGATTCATAACACCGTAATATATAAATGATCTCAACTGATTTGCGGGAAACTAAAAACTTAACAACACACATTAATAGGGTTAAAATGAGCAGGGTGCGTAAAAATTTTACTCTCTCGAGAGAGTGCTCACTTTGTATTTATTTTACTAAAGTGAAACAATATGTAGAGATACTGAATTCAATCAGCGTCTTCTTATAGTATTTGGTTTCTATAATTCTATAAATGTAACATGCATGTTTTCCCTCCCTTGAATTTCAAATTGGAACGTTCGCCTTCTCTTCTTCTTAGAATTATATTCATTCGTTCCAAAACATCTTTGTATAAAGAACATTAACTTATTGTGTTTTAAAAAATATTTTTTCATTTGTTCCGTGTTGCAGCAGGTTATGGACCCAGACCATAAAGATATATTTATACTGTCGTGAAGTATGTCGATAAACATGAATATTATTAAACCGCTGGCAAATCAAAATTACGATACACAACTAATGCAAATAGATGCATAAGAAATGACCAAAAATGGAACATGGAAGCGGATATGTGGGAAAACACAACAGTCCGACCTGAATCCACAAGATGAAAATTCGAAGAAGGGGCTGTATAAGTGGTTGGGGGATGACGCTAGAGCAAGGTCAGGTTTATTTATTTATATTGATCCAAGTCTGTTGCGGTTGGTGAAAAGATTGGACATAGCAAATTTCAAAATTCCAAAATTTCAAAATGTCAAAATTTTAAAATTTTATAATTTCGAAATTTCAAATTACTAAAACGGGTAGCACCATACAAAATGTAGAAAGGCGTTGATCTGCGTAAGAATTTAATGGAGTTCTTTGATTCGGTTTCACAATTGAGGTGTATAAGTATTGATATACATGAAAAATTGCTGTCGATGCTGCTGCTGAATGGGCTGCTTTCGATGTTTTTCGATGTGCAATGGAATCCCACGATAATCTACCAAAACCTGAAATGTTGAGAGAGAAGATTCTCGAAAAATACGACTCTCAGAATCAACGCAAGGCAGATGGTGGCAATAAAGCAATGTATGTCCGTCGAAATGCTCATCAGCATAAGCCAAAATTTTAACGAAACGATTTCCATAAGAAAAACCATGGTACCACTGAGAAAAGCTAGAAAGCGTTCATGCGTTCGTGCTACAAAAGTCATCAAGTTGGGCACAAAGCGTCAGAATGTCCATAAAATAGAAGTGAGCGTAACACCACTAGGGGGTTTTCTGCGAAAACTGAATCCACGTTTCATGCAAAATATGGCGACGACTAGGGGTGAAATCACTGATGGTCATATTTTGCAAACGTATCAAACGTGTCTAGAATTTAGACATCATCGTCTAGGTCATCTAAATGGGCGAGATATGTTAGACATGTTCCGGAAAGGTTTGGCAACTGGGCTAAAAATAAGGGGGTGGGAGTCTCAGATCATGTGATGTTTGTCTTCGAGGAAAAATTACAGCGATGCCGTTTCGCAAAAGGTTGAAGAGGTCCACGCAACATTTGGACCTGGTTGACACTGATGTCCTGCTAGGATAGAATCGTTAGGCCAATTGAGATTCTTCAGCACATTCATTGATGACAGCAGCCAATGGTGTGAGGTATATTTTCTGAAACACAAGGGTGATGCTTTCCGTGCGTTTAAGGAGTACAATGCCCGTGTTGAAACGCAATCCGGTGGTAAAATGAAGTGTTTAATGTCGGAAAATGGCCGAGAAAAAAGAAACCACGACTTCGATGAGTTTTAAAAAAGAAATGGTTTAGTCGTTTTCATACGCCGCAACAAAATGGAGTGGCTGAGCGTAAGAATAGAACTGTTATCGAAATGTTGAGATGCTTGCTTTTATAAGCCGGTATCAGAAATGAATTTTGGGCAGAAGCAATAACAGCACCAAACTATCTATAATAACTATTTGAGCAAAAGCATTTGTGTTGGATAAAACACCTGGGAAGGGGAAGTCTGAGGTACGTTCAAATGAGGGCATCATGGTCGGGTATTCCGAAGCATCCAATGGCTCCCGTTTTTGGGTTCCAAAAACAAATAAAGTAGTGATTGCAAGAGATGTTGAGTTAATCGAAGAATGAGTTGGTTGGAGATGAACATCATAGACGGCGCTCTTTTGTTCAAATACGATTGTGCCGGCAACTGAAGAATCCGAAGACAGCGTGGCCTAAATTAGCTATTCGCCAATCAAAGAACAAAAAAAACAGAAGAATTTAACACACGAGGTCTTCATTGCGAGGTATTATACAAAGGGAAATCGAACAACACGATTTCGATGAAGATACTAATCATGACGACGAGGATGACAGCCATAAAGATGAGGTTTATCATGACTCACTTGATAGGGTTGGATCATGATAATTGTGGAAATCGCGATTATTGGTGAAATGTCACTTGAAGATGCGATGTCTGGTTCAGAATCACAAGCGTGGTTGGAGGCAATCAAAAATAAAATTCAGAGTTTATTCAAATGCAACACATGGGATCCCATCGAGCGTCTAGCGCATAGAGCTGTTGTGACAAGCAAAGTTGTTCTAAGAAATTAACTCCATTCTGATGAGTCTCTTGATCGGAAGAAAGCTCGTGTCATTGCCAGAGGGTTTTCACAACGTTAAGGACATGAGTTTGAAGAGGCATTTGCTCTTGTTGCCCGTCTTGAATGAATTAGACTTCTTATTGCACTGGCTGCTCGTGACAGCCTACCTGTTTACCAGATGGATGTTGTTGCTGCATACTTGAACGGTGAACTTGATGAAGAAATCTATATGGAGATCCCGCAATATTATCAACAAGCTCTACAAATGCTTGCAAAAGGGAATGAATAACTAGGAATAAAAAGGAAGGCGAAACAAGGCTGCAGGACTTTAGAGCTGGTAAAAATGTGTGTCGGCTTTGAAAAGCTTTGTTTAGTTTATGACGGGCGAGACGTCATTAACATAAGAAGCATGACAAAATACTTCGTGGTCTTGATTTGACACCGACCAGTAATGACACGTGTCTCAATTTTGGATCAAAGAAGGATGAACTTACCGTTGTTGCAGTGTATGTGGACGACATCCTTTACTTTTCAAGGAATCAAACCACATCCGAAAAGGCCTCGCAAATGCCTTTGATATAAAGGATCTTGGACTGGCGCGATACTGATTGGGAGTTGATCTAATACAACAAGACAACGAGATAAAAATAAAACAAGAGCAGTATATAAAGGAATTGCTGAAAAAATTTATGATGGCCGATTCAAAACCAGTAAGTACCCCAATTGATACAACGGCAAAATTAACGTGTGGAGAGCGGCTACTTGGAAAAAAGGAAGACTTAACAGTCGTTTCGTCAACTCATCGGATCGACAATGTACTTTGCGATTAAATTACCAGGAAGTTCATTGGTCAGCTGCAAAGCGTATTATTGGTTACTTGGGGAGCACCGAAAACTATGGCCTTGTGTATAGAAGGAATGAATTTGGTCTTCAAGTTTTTTCTCGACGCAAAGGACGAAATAGACAGACTATCATATACGGATAACGTGTTTACTCTTAGTGGAGCAGCTGTATGGTAATTTGTACATCTCAAAAAAAAAAAATTCGGTGGCCATTTTAACAACAGAAGCTGAGTATGTTGCACTATTAAAAACATCAAGAGCAATATATCTTCGAAACCTGATGATGGAAATGGATTTGCCGGAGTTGGCTTCAATAACCGTCAGGACGGACAATAGAGGCGCAAAACATATAGCAGAAAATGCAGTTTGTCATTCGCCGACTAAGCATATTGCGACTCGTTTTCATTTTGTTCGTCAACTATTAAGGGATGTAAAAATCACAGTCATATATATAACAACTAACTGCCTGCTGGTGTGTTCACAAAGCCGCTACCGGGACCAGCACACTATCAATACTTGAAGGATATCGGGATGTCAGTTTGTTAAAAATCGCTGTTTGAGGAAGACGTGTAGAGATACCAAATTCAACAAGCGCCTTGTGGCAGTACCTTATTCCTATAGTGTTGTAAATGTAACATCCCTGTTTTCTTTTCCTTGAATTTCATATTGTAACGTTCGCCTTCTATACTTCTTAGAATTATTTCATTCGTTTCAAAACATCTTTGAATAAAGAGAATTAACTAATCTTAATAATATAATGATAAACAATCTTTCATTATTCGGTGATGTATAAAATAAGAGTAGAGCCTCCAGGAGCTACCATGACAATTTATAAAAGTTATACTATGCAATGCATATGACCAATAAGTTTATCTGATCAATATTATATTCGGATATGCCTTGGAACACATCTGTAGAAGAAAAAAAAGTCAATAAAAGAAATCTTGCACCACATTCTGTGCCATCATGACAAGAATAGTGCTATCTCGTTCTGGCTTATAAAAGTGCAAGCCAGCTGATCAGTTGAACGACCCGAAGTTTCCAAGTCTTAAATACGTTGACCTTCTCTGGCAGCGGTGGATTTTAATAAAGAACGTTTCAGTTGCAACAGTTTGAATTTATTCGAAACTCTCCCCAACTACAATTCTCAGAAGTGGGAACAGTAACCGATTCGAAAAGTGTTCGGTTAATCCGGTTGGAGTGGTTGTACAAGTGCGAGTGTACGTTTGTGCCTATATCGGACTTTTTTCATAGTTGGAAAATTAATTTCGTTTGGTGCGTTTTTGATAGTGTCGGAAGTGTGGGTGGATTTCTTAGAGTCTGCAACAGTTTCGAGACTCAAGAGCCTGCTTAGACATTTAAAGAGTTAAACCACTGGCGCTAAAGCCGATTTGAAAATCCGATTGGAAGAAGCAATGGTGGATTATTCAAACGAGGACTTGACCGCTCTGATTCAAGAATTTCCATCGACGTCTAGCAGTCTATATAATGAATCAGCAGAGGATCTGTAAGAAGAAGGAGGAAATCAAGAAATTGAAGCAACAATTAAGCGTGTTGCAAATGGATAGGATACGTCTGCAGCTTTAAGGATGCCGAGGATGCAGTTTCACCATTTAGTGGAGACGACAATTTTAGCGTTCGTTACTGGATCGAACAGTTCGAGGAGTGTTATGAGGTCCTAGACTTAGATGAAAGGAACAAGTTCATTTACACCAGCTCTTGAAGGAGACAGCCAAATTGTTTGTTCGAACAGTGAATGTTAAAACGTGTTCACAATTGAAAAGTGCTTTGAGAAGTGAATTCGTGAAAGTAGTGACAAGAGCCGACGTGTACGATGAGGTTCGTCAGAGAAGAAAACATCGTGATGAGTCACTCCAGCAATATCCAAGTTTTGTAAGAACATACAGAGCTTCTTAGGACATTGTTCGTACTTCCGCAAATTCATAAAGCATTTTGCATACACAGCTAAACCGCTTTGTGATCTGATCAAAAGAAACTTACTGTTCGCGTTTGGTTTAAATGAAATGGAGTCCTTCAACTCATTGAAGAATAAACTTGTCGCATCTCCGGTTCTTGCAATATTCAGTCCAAATAGTCCTACAGAACTACATTGCGATGCAAGTTCGATCGGTTCTGGAGTTGTTTTGATGCAGAGCCAGACGGATGGGAAGTTTCATCTAATATTTTGAGTCTCGAAGCGAACATCTGAAGCAGGGAGTAAATATCATAGGTGTGAGGTTGAGACACTCTCAATAATTTACGCTTTCAGAAGATTCCGGATCAGAAGTCGCTGAATCCTAAGATTTCCAGACGGACCTTAGAGCTTCAGGAGTTCGATTTCATCGTTGAACATACTAAAGGTGATCGAATGCCTCATGTTGATACATTAAGTAAATCATTTAATATCCTACACATCAACGACAAGTCCTTTGAATTTGTTTTAGCGGCCGCACAACAACAAGACGCAAAAATTGTTTGGATAGCCACCGAGCTGCAAAAAATGAAAGTAGCTTATATGAGATGGTTGATGGACTTATATAACGGAAATGGAAGGGTAAAGCACTTTTCTACGTCCCATCTCATATGGAAACACAAGTGATTCGCACCCATCATGAAGCAATGTGTCATCTCGGAGTGGAAGAATGTTAACAGCACTTATCAGGTTGATATTGGTTGCCTAAAATGAAAGACAAAATCAAGTCATATATTCAAACATTTCTAAAATGTATATGTTTTTCTCCCCGTTCGGGTAAAGAGGAAGCAACTTTGCATTCGATTCCAAAAGGAAATCTTCCCTTTTGCACAATGCATATTGATCATCTGGGTCATCTACCAAACTCACTGGCAAACAGAAAACACCTCCTTCTGTTAATTGATGGATTCACAAAGTTCCTTAAGCTTTACCCCGTATGAACGACTCAGAGCAAAGATTCAATTAAGTGTCTGACATCATTCTTTGAAAATTATTCCAGTCCTGACCGCATCATCTCTAAGCGTGGAACATGTTTTACGTCAAAAGATTTCACTGATTTAATATAGGAAAACTAAGTTAAAGGCGTTAAAGTAGCAACTCTCTCACCACAGTAAAACGGACAAATCGAATTCTCGTTCCGATGCTTGCCAAAGAATGTCACTGGGACAGACATTTGGCGATAAAAGAGTTTGCTCTCAAAAACACTACACTTATCAAAAGAAGGCAGGGTTTTCGTCAAGGGTCTTACTTTTCGGTGTTCAACAGAAAGGCACGGTTTAAAGGAATTCCTCGAAACTAAATTTCACCAAGAGCGAGGTGATTTAAGAGAAATTAGGGAAACGGCGCTTCAAAACATAGAGAGTTTGCAAATAAAAATCAAACATTACTATGATGGTCGTAACAAAAAGATTTTATCATGATAAAAAACACCGTCACTATACCAGGCGTTAAAAAACTTTTAGCTAAGTTCCGCGGCCAGTACGTGGTCAAGAAGATCCTACCTAACGATAAATATCTCGTTGAAGATATTGAAGGACTGCAGCTGACTCGACTGCCGTACCAAGATGTGTTCTCCCCAGAAGATATGGGGCCATATAAAGTGGAAACATTTATCTCTTTTCTTGTTACATTTCATTTTTAATTACGTCTCTTACTGAATTAATATTTTTGAATTATTTGTATGTTAAATAAATAGTATATTGGATTTTGTTGGAAACTCAATTTTGATCGGGTCGATCAATTGGTCAAGATCGCCGAAGTGTAGAACAAGAAAAAGTCAATATAAGAAATCTTGCACCACAAACTGTGCCATCCTGACAGGAATAGTGTTCGGTCTGGCTTATTAAAATGCAAGCCAACTGATCAGGTGAACGACCCGAAGTCTCCAAGTCTTAAGTACGTTGACGTTCTCTGGTAGCGGAAGATTTTAATAAAGAACGTTTCAATGGTAACAGTTTGAATTTATTTGAAATTTTCCTTAACTACACATCAATAAAACTAAATATATATATAACTATCTAAGATTGTCTTGCTAATGCTAACCGGAGTTTCCTTCAATTGCTTTATTTGACCATTTGTCTTACATTTAAGTGATCTGTTCCACACTAAAAATTGTTCCTCAAAATTTAATTTGTCTTATTAAGTCGCAGGGACATATTTCTTTGTTTTTTCCAAATCAAATAACCAAATGTGCAAATACGAATCAGAAAAATTTAAATATTTTTAACAAGATTTCATTTTACTTATTAAAACATTAAATCTAATATTACAGGTTTACGTGGAAATCAACATTTGTTTGCATATAGTATTGCTATCTTTTACTTTTTTGTGAAATGTGTAGGTACTACAGATACAAGGGGACTAGAACGTATGTAGCTTTTTTAGCAATTGCTCGTATTGAGCATGCTATGGGACCTACAGTTTTTTGCCGTTTGTTACTGGGTAAATTTGAAAAGCTATTAACAGCTGTGGCCACCGTCCAGGTTCGATTCCTGGCTGAACATTTAGAATTTTTCACGGATCACCTCTTTTGAGTTGCAGTAGCGCACACAACGCGAGTAATTGATGAGCAAGCTGGGCGCTGGTTTCCTTGTGGACTGTTGGGCCATGCATTTATTATTGTTATTAAGTAACAACTGTAAGCTTATTATCAAAGAAAATAAAGACTTTAAATTCATACATTATCTATAAAGTTACATACTGCGTAATTGCAAAGATATTTGAAGCTCATTTTCACAGCCTTTATGTATCCCCGGTCTTGACATGGCAAATATCACAATAATAATTAACGTTGAGAAGCAGAAGAAGAAACTACTAGCGTTGCAGTGACTTGTCACATAAGGGCGTACTGGTGAAACGAGAAGATCAACAGGCTGCGAGTGACTTGCCTAAAAGCACGACGCAGATTCCAAAAATTCAGAGGCTTCTCTTCTAGACATGGAATATGCAGTATTCCACTGAATATTCTTCACAGAAGATATAGCGACCTTGTCAGTTTCATACAGAAGTCTACTCTTTATAGTAAAAGTGCATAGTGCACTTTGGAGAGCTAAGATCATTTTTATAATATGATGTTTATTTATTATAAATTATATCTTTCAGGGATCTTCAAATCGTCCTTATTTGAATACGCGTTCACAAGAGAAAACGCTGTTTAGCGATAAACGGTTAATGTGAACCGAAAACAATATGTGATGAAGTTGATGTCTATAGTTTACTAAATACAATTTTCTAGAAGGGTTTGGTGCTTCAGTTTATATTTTTAAATAATTTTTTTAAAGAACAATGGATATGGACGCTACGCCTATTTTAAATGATCGTTAATATTGAAAGCGCATAGCTTATTAATACGATATCCATTATATGTATCTACTTATCTGTCTGAGTTGGAGCAATGGCCCCCCTACCAAAGTAATTGCACTCGTATACATCAAACAAAGTAATTATATGCTCCATCTATAAAGTATATAATCTGTTTTATATAAGCCCAATTAAAATTATAAAAATTATATAATATTACATTACATAGCATATCGATACTTCATATTCGCAACCTCAATGAATTTTCATATATGTAAGTATGTAATATTTACCTATGTACTTAACGCTGAAAAAAATCAATTCAATTGCCACCATAACTTTATCGTAATACGATCACATTCTGTAGCATAACTATGTGCTAAGGGGTTGAAGATTAAATCAATGTGTGCAATGTCACTGAGAATTTTTTTTTTGTTTACACGCCTTAGCTGAAAACATATTGATATCATACCATACATCATATCATATTTCATATCACATGCTATATATCATCTTGTGTATGTATACTTTCTTTTTTTTATTCTTAATTCGTCTTGTTTGCAAAACTGTCGTTAGGAAGTTTCCATGTGTTTGGTATTATTATTTAACATTGTTAACATTTTTTATTGAAAGTTCCCATCAAATACAACATTTTATCATTTCATAGATTTCTTTCACTTTATTAATATACATATATATGACATATAGATACATAACATATAGATCTATATGTTACACATATATAACATATAGATACATATACATAATATATTTCATTTCATATGAGGAGGTTGAAAATTCTCCACCTAATTTAAACACACACTTCTGCATACCTAAATATAAAGCCGCATTTATTTTACTAAATGGTAGAACGTCGTTTGATTTTAAAAACGGCTCAGCTCCATAAGCTAAGCTCAAAATATTTAGTACATAGTATAATTTAACATGTTTATGTTAATGTAAATTTTGTTAAATTTTGATAAATCCCGTGCAGTCAAAGGAAAGAGTCAGTTCATACCTGAATATGATAGACCAAGATTTATTAATTGATTGAATATATTAAATTTTTCAAAAGACCCTTTGGTAGTGTCAGATTCTTCGTAATTCGTAAGTCTATCAAAATCTTAAATGCATTATTTGGCGAGGAATGGATTCCAACTTTAAGCTGGTTTAATTATGTTTCTATGTGAATTTAATCTGTCTTGGGCATTTGTCCCACTCGCAACATATCCAAAGCTAATTAAGCGTTTATCATGCAATTTTAAAAATGTAGTGTTTGCACAAAAATCCGAGGTCTTGAGAAATATTTCTTATGAATTATTAGCCACTTAAACAAGTGTTCTGATTTCTTATTGAAAATAAAAAATAAATAAAATCGCCTACACACTGTGAAATACATTTTAAGCAATAAACAAATGGCTTCCGTTTCTTCTAGAATTTAAAATTTGAACAAATTAATTGGCTATACTTCGTTCATATTCATTGTCGTGGTTGAAGAGAAATCTGGATGTATTTAATTTAAGGCTCAAATTCAAATGTATTTGTTTTGTATTACAAACTGAAAGTCGGACTCTTCTTGCTTAAAGACGCGTTCGCAATTTCGACATGACGGAAATTCTGGAAAGGCCTTGCTTTCTATTATTAGATGGCTTGATGCGGGAAACTGAAAAGACTTAAAAGTATTCGAAACACTCTTTCACTTTGACAAATCTTTAATAATTATGTTTTATAATTTTGCATGTCAAATCTATGAATTTACAGAACTCGTGTCACACAGGTATAAGAAACAATTAAGGAAGGAGATGGTCAACTGAACAGCTGATCAAACAGCTGATTTCCCCTTTGTCTATCGGCCGTTTGACTGTTATTTACGTGTTCTTGTAGAAAAACCCCAATTTCTAAGTTATTTACGTAACATTGAACATTGTCTCATTTACTCACACATCTATACGTTTCCCGTCCAAAATTGGGGAGATGGCGGCTAATACGTCAATTCTTGCCTTCAATAGTGTCAAACACTCATAAATTGTCAACTGTTCGTGGATTCGTCAGCCATTTTGTGTACATTCAACACAACGCGTTTGGAAAATCTACTGCAAATTGTTTATGGAAGTAAGTGTAACCGATCTTTTAAATAGGATTTATTTCTAATAAATGGATAATTTGATACCATTTATGTTTATAATAACTTATAAAATATGTAGAAAAACATGAGAGTAACGCGTGCTGAAAAGTCACATATTTGGAAAAGACTTATTATCAATTGATATTCCGAGTTAAGCGTATTTTAATTAAAATATATATTTGGTGTTACATATTTTTATTACAAAATATTATTTTTATTATCCAAATGACATCAATTCAATATGAAAGGTGTTGTTACCAATAAAAATAATGAAACCTAACCCACAAAACAAATTATAAACATGTTTCGTGCAATCAAAATAAAAACAATAATAATGAAACGAATAAATTTTGCGAAACAGTTTTGTCTACTTTAAATCAGAACGAAGATATATGACATTTGTAATACATTATATATACTGAAAACAATTAAGTTGGTTCGCAATGAGAACGTTTTTACAAATTTCAGATACCGTTTGAGTCAATAAGAACAAAAATAATATCAGACATAATATTTATTTACAACAGTTATAAAATGAATACATTTATTACTCGGTATGAGTTATAAAATTTAAAATAGCTGTTGTTCAGTGTTTTGTAATGTTTATTAATTCATAAATACGATTTAGTAAATTATTGCTTTTAAACTAAGTTTACATCCTCATTTTGTTCTTGAATTAATCATAAAGTTTTAAGAATATTGTTTTTCTGATGTAACTACTGCCTTACAAACATAATTTCTGAAGGCGGCTATCGGCAACCATTACTTTGTGTTGGAAAAAACTATACCTTCTCTCTTTCAATTTTTTGTTTTATATGCCCTCTCCTTCTAATAGTTTTAAGAATGAGGAGATCCATCGTATAGGCAGTTCACACGTATTTTCATTTAAAAACAAAAAAAAATCCTGTCTGTGAATCAGCTGTTCAGGAGGAGAAATGTTATAAAAAACGCTGTCAAAATGAATTCCAGGGTGGGAGACGAGGGAGTTGCCTGTCTCCCTATTGGTCTCTGACAGTTATCATTTATTTTTAAAATGTCACACACCGCCGAAATTTTAACATCCTTTATATACCTGTATATTAAATGATATTTTATTTATACATATTGCTTCAGCATCCTTCATGGTTTCGGTTTGATAAAACTCATTAATTTCAATTGATATTAATTCTAAAAGTTTATCTGCTTGGGCTATTCGAATACACTGTAATCAATACTAGACACATAATTCTAGTTTGAAAACTATTTGCCTTAATAGTCGCTGATTCAAACTCATGCTCTGTTGAATGATCTGTATATAAATTGCTTTCACTGGCTAACTTGTCAATGCCATTCAAATTTTTCATTCGCAGTTTATTTGCTTTGATTGTTCATTTTCATTTTACGTACTTCTGCCACTCAGACTTAAGACATGTTTCAAACTGTAGTTCATGAAACTGAATTATTTAATTTGCCGGTTAATATGGTGTTCAATTCAGCAAGGAAGGTTATAGAAATTATCAAATGAATTGATTAAAACGATTCAATTTTCTAATTTGAAAATTGTTCATTTCTGCTCTACAGTTTTTTTGTCATAGTTAAAAGGTCACTTAATAAGTCCCGGGATATATAGGGGGCGCCTCTTACAAAAATTATTAATTAAGTATTAATTTCTTTAATAGTGGCGCCTCCTATATGTCCCGGGACTTATTACGCGATGTGTTACAATGGTCATCGTTTTTTGTTATTTCGATATCTTCCACTCATCGATTGGCCTTAAAAATCAAGTTTTTATGTTATTATTGTTATTATTGAGCCAGTCTTAGCAAAACAACAAGAAGGTTGCACAACTATAGTGCACAAACTGTATCGAATAAAACAAACTTATCTGTAATGTTAACAGAATTAATTTGACTTGATAATTTTTGGCTATGCGACTTTTGATGGCATTTATAGTTTGAGCAAACACCATAAAGTAGATGGATCGTTAGTGCTGTGAAGCACAGCCACATTATTAAATATAACTACTTTATCAAAGCGGAAGATAGCGGAGACCGGTAGTCGGGCATCAACGAGCACTTAAATATTAAGGTATACATGTTGAGTTGACAACGTTGAGGTGAATACTACCCAGGATTTATTAGAAATAATAAGTTCATTTTTGTTAAGAACTAGAATACTCAGGGACAAGTTTGGATACACTCAGAGTATTCTAAAGCATTTTTAATAAATCTACTTTCTTATATCTTGACTGAGAAGATTGCAATTAATGGCCACCGACCTCTTTTCACTTTTCTATCATTGCCCTCTCCCTTTTTTGATTGGCAGGAAAATTGACCATTTGTTTGAGTTTAAATAACCACAAAATATCTATTAACTTCAATGTAAAGTTATCGACATCTATCCAATACTTAAACATTAACAAACAACCGTCAATCAATTGTTTTTAGATTTTTAGCATATCTTATTAAATATATGTGGCCGTCGTGGCGTAGTGGGTAGAGTGCGACGCTCACACGCCGAAGAGTCTTGGTTCGACTCCCAGCTCAACACCAATTTTTCGAATTTTTCACGGCAACCACCTCTTTCGAGCTGCTGACAACACTCAAAGAGTAATAACTGTCTAAGAAAGCTTCTCAAATCTCGCCGTTCGGAGTCGGCACAAAGCTGTAGGTCCCTTCTACTCATGAGAGAACAGTAGCGCTCACAACACGAGTAGTTGATGAGCAAGCTAGGCCCTGGTCCCGCTTTGGACTGTAGCGCCAAAAATTATTATTATTATTATTTAATATATAAATTAAATATATAAAGTAATAAATATTATCTTAATTCTAGAAAAATACTTAAGACTAGCTTATATTTATCTTAACAATATTTCTAAAATCTTAGCAAATGCATTTGGGCATAGTTTAGAATCGTCAATACTTTATGATCCCCTTCCTCATAAATTTGAGTAGCGTAACTCGTATGTACTCCTAGATACACACCTATAATTTTAACGCCTTTTAAATGGTTCAATGAATGTTTTATAAATAACTTCATCGTTCTTACTCTTTTATGATCATTGAACATTAACGCCCAAATAAATCCACGTGGAACTATATTTAGTTTCTTAGTTGCTTAGTCAAAAACTATCTTACTTACACCAAAAAGAAAGTAAATGATGTGCATGGCAACGTAAAAATAAAAATATTTATAAATTTGTATTTTTCACACATGAGCACAATGTTTACTTATAATTGATATTGATATATACACAATTAGACACTGTTTTCTTTATCTTTATTCCTTATTTTACCTAGCCTTCAATTATTTTAAAATAGTTTCGTTATCTAATTTAGGTCATTGATCAAATAGTCCTGGTATTCATAGTTGACGCTTCTCTTAGTCGGATATATATCAACTTCTTGTTTTCTGTATGTATCTACGAGTTTATTCAAAATTCAAAAGTACACTTAAATCCGAAATGATTAAAGAGGTTAGTTCTCAAGGACAACAAGTTTCTGAATTTAAGTCATATAATTTAGTTGAAAGTGCTACAAACAGTTTTTGTTTTCCACATAAGCTTGCCAAATTTTGTATATTTGGCATTTAGTATTTTGTATATAGTTCTTGAAGCAACTATCCCTGCAATATACATGTATAAATCAATTAAAAAAAACAGAAACACAACCTAGAAAATTTAAGACACGGTTTAATAATTGTAGTGACATAATGAGCTTTACACTATTTTACTCCTTTACCATTTAGCTTGCTCATCAACTACTCGTGTTGTGCGCGCTACTGTTCTCTCACGAGTAGAAGGGACCTACAGTTTCTTGCCGACTCTGAACGGCGGAGCTTGAGAAGCTTTTTCTTAGACAGTATTACTTAGACAGTGAGTGTTGTCAGCTGCTTGAAAGTTGTGATGCCCTGAAAAATTCTAGGTGTTCAGCTGGGAATAGAACCCAGGCTTAAGGCGTGTGAGCGTCGCTCACTACCCCCTACGCAACGGCGGTCACAAAAAAAAACTCGTCTTAATGTATGAATGTACATACATAAGTTCCTATAATTACCAGTATTACCAGTAGGTATGTGGTCATGCTATTATATATCAAACGACGTAGTTGTGTTCACTTTGTAACTATGGATACCTACTGCCAAACAGGAATTTATTTCAAATTAACTAGCAAATTACTAAGCAAGCGACATTGACATGCGACTCATGGAAACACAGCGCTGCATTTTCCTTCACCTCTACGTGATGAAATTCGGGAGTAATATTTGACCACAGTGGGCCCCGGCTGTCTACACCAGATTTTTTATGGTAGTTGAAAACATTATCCTAACAATAACAAGTAACCTATTTCGTAACGAACAAACATATGTAATCATTTTGGGTTTTGCATATGACAAGTAAGTTTTATTCATAGACCAACTACAAAAACAGCTGAAGATTATATAAAAGGGCGCATGAAACGGCTCATTTGTGATGTGGTCAAAGGAAAGAATTCTATTTCTTTTCCGTAGCACTTTAACAGGGTAATACAAACATGGAAAACACACGTCGTTTTATGTATGTCGATAATGAGCTTGACGCGACCTTATCTTCCGCCTTGACGGCTTAAATGTGTATAACGGTTTACGAGGGTAGCACAAACTATGTTCTACCTTCAAGGAAGAAACCACAACATCAACTTCTGAAACAAAGCGTTGCAATTAGCAACAGAAAATCAGAATGATACTTGGTCTTTATTCACCTCCTTTCGATTTCGAGTGCAAATATGAAATATGAAGGTACCGGATTGAGGTGTAATATCATGTCCAGGTACTGTGTTGAAATTATTTAATCCGCAATAAGTTGACCCTATTGCGGCTGACTGGTGTTTTCGATATTTTTACGTATTTAAAATCTCTGGAATTTAAACCATAAATTATACTAACTTTTAAAACCAAAACAAGAGTACTATTTTTTTTTTCTGAGAGCTAATTTAAATTAATTTTCGGTTCAAATATTCTATACACAGAAAAATAAAATATTTTGCGTTTGTATGGCTATATCGAAAGCAAAAGATTATATGAGGGTCTCATCCTTTGCGTAGAGAACCCGTTAAAGAGGGCGACCAGAATGGTCATCATCATATTTGATTATTTTTTAAATAATCAAATAAATAATTATTTATTTGATTTTTTTCATTCAAAAATATGCTATCAATATAGTTAAGACATTGTGACTTATTTAAAAACACAAGGGAAGTTAAAACGCGCACACTGTTCAAAAAATGTCGTCTTTTTTATTTCAGAAACATTTTCACCGAACACGCAAGAATACCGAGGACCCACAACACTTATGATACGATAGAAATATTCGCATGTCGTGCCAAATTCTTCAAAATTGTGTAGATTTTATGTGGAAGCAATTACATACAAAGTCCAAAAAACAGAGCGACTCTAAATTGCTTGCATAAAACATTGCGTGTGATAAATATTGCATAACACAATTGTGTTTCTTCCTTTTGTGCTCTGCAAAGTGATTGTTTTTAGTAAAGTATGAGACTTGTTTTTAAATTTTTGTAAATGCGTTTTCATTGCCTAAGTCAGCCGAGATTGTAAACAAAAAACGCATGGGCTTTATATTTTTTTCGACCTAAGGTCTTGGAGAGTTTTTTTTTATTTTAAGTGTTAGAGCTCAAACTCCTTGCATGGATACATCAATGTAGTGTTATATAGGCCTGTCATTTGAAAACCTGTCAAAGATGCACAAGTTATTAAGGATGTGCGTACCGTTATTTTTTCACGATAAGAATAAACCAGTCTTTAAACAGAAAATAAGTGTTCCTTATGTATTAATGTCAACGCGAAAATGTACTGCCAGTCTAAAGTTCTTAGAACTGGAATCGAAGCAGAAGCCTTTGCGGTGTGAGTCGACATAAGGGACTGCTATGTATGTCCAAATTTCATAGTGGAAATGTTATGCTTGTTGGCGAATAAATAACATTCATTAACATCTTGGAAAAAATAAATTAGATCCGCACTGGTCGTTGTATTTACGGGTATAAAAGAGAATATACGAAAATTGACGTGTATGCTGAATAATGATCAAATCTATAACAGTAAACTAATTATTACATATATTAATAACTATAAGTAGACAATTTGAGATGCAATCTGAATATCCTTACACTGTAAATAATATGCGTTCTTAAATCCCAAATTCAAAACGAATTTTATTTTCGTGAAGTTACCATCACCAATGGTACTCTCGCGGATATAATCGATTTTGTAATTTAATACAATATCTTCTTGTATGTAAATATGTATATGAACAATACACTTCCAACTATGCCGCACTGACATGACTTCCACCGTCATGTGCAGTGTTTCCAATCATACCCAGCAGTAACATGCATGTAAGTGATACTTACCTGCTTTTATTTTTTTTATGTTAAAGGACTTTGAAAACGTATTTCGTTTATGTCACTCAGCGCAACTAATATTGCTTTTTCACTTTGAACTTGAGTTATAGAAAATAAATAATTCCCAACTAAAATAAGTGTGGAGGAAATAGGGACGAGATCTTTTAAAGGTTTCAATGCTGGTGAAACATGATATTAGAATTTTAAATTGCACTTGAATTGTCATTAATAGTGTTGGTATTAAATACTGCAAGTGCATAAATATTGTAATATAATTCTGTGTGTTTTAAAAAAAATCCGTCTTCAGTGTAAAATGCTTTGTGTCAACTCATCAAAACATTCGGTAACAATCTGATAAGGCATTATCATTTTATCATGTAAAAAGACGAGCCTTGCGATGCCATGTCTAATTTTGGCATTCTTACAATTCTGTAGAATAATAACTCAAGTTCAAAGTGAAAAAGCAATATTAGTTGCACTGAGTGACATAAACGAAATACGTTTTCAAAGTCCTTTAACATAAAAAAAAATAAAAGCAGGTAAGTATCACTTACATGGGTGCATGTTACTGCTGGGTGCATAATAAGAACACATAATAAGAACAAATATTGTATGAACTTTCTTTCTTAATAGGTATAATCTAATTTCTTTTGAAATAAGAACATAGAAATAAAACAACAATAAATACATACATATAACACGCAACTAGCATCACGCTATATACATACTTTTTTAATTTTTTTCTGCATAAGTGGCAAGAAATGTGTTTGCTAAATAAACCCATACTCAAATAAGTAAGTAAATAATAACAAAAATGTAGAAAGAAATTTATTGAGAACATAGTTGGAACTCGTTAAAATTTTATGAGTACACTCCCAAATATCGCAGGTAACATTGATAACACGAAAAACAATCGTGCGGTTTTAACGCACATAGGGCAAGTCCGATAATCCTTCAACCGCTCATCTAACTCTTGTACAGTTATTTACGTATAATGTATTCCGCTTTATTGATTTTTAGTATTCTCCTTCGTGCGTGTTGAAAGTGTTCATCCTTTCTGCTGCGTAAAGGGATATATGTACATACATATATTCTACTTTTGTACAAACAGTCGATATCGAAAATCGAGTGGTCTTGGAGTACATCGATACCGAGTTAATACTAAGTTGATCGGGGATATGTGTTCTAACTGTAAAAATTTTGTACTTTAACTGTGATTCTTCTGTTTTAAATGTGAGCGTTGTAATAGAGTAGACCATGTACACTAGGTGTGGTTTTTCGTTAGGAGTTTTCCTAACTAGCAAAGAAAATGCATAGTTCCTTATGCGTAGCAACTTTTTGATGCAGTTTATATACCACACGTCCCTACCAGAGACTCGCTTAAGCTTCATTTGTTAAAGAAGCATGTTAAGCTCATATATGTACATATGTAGGTATTGTTTTACATTGATGTGAATATACATATTTCTTCTTAAGTAAGTGTACAGTTTATATGTAAGTATACTTTATGGTCATTTCTCGTACATGAGGAATTTGTTGGTAAAGTTAGATTAATCTATTTATCAAATATTCATGTCAAGAAGTATTTTATCTGTCGAGTTCCAAGAAATGCATATTTGTACTCCGACCGCTTTTATTGATAATATAATAAAATGTCTGCCTTATAACCGGGTCGATGAAATAATATACCACCTTACAACCAAATATATAATTCAATATTATATAATATATATAATATATATATATATATACATATATATAATATATATAATATATAAAATATACATAATATATATAATATTATTGTACCCTAAAGTTCTACGATATACATACCACATTTCAAAAGTTGTTGGAATCGTTCTTAAAGTGTAAAATAATTTTAAGAAAACAAATTTGCAAGTTGAAAGTATCTTTTTAAAAATGTATGTATATAACAAGGTAAGTAATGTCACTGGTTGAAAAAAATGCAACATATCTTACTCATTATAAATTTATCTGATCAAAATCAAAACGGAGTAAACTCTTTAAAATCGGATGCATATAACAGTTTAACGTCGGAGAGATGCATTCGCAGTTGACTGCCAGTAACTTTGTAATCACGTAACTTATCAAGCGACTATCGTCCTGACGATCAACCGAAATGATATTCTCGATAATTTGCATCACATAACCCTGCCAATAGCGTTTCGTCTTCGGTCTATTTTATACACAGTTTGAGCGGTACTGAATGCAACATATCTCTTGTCATAATTGTACACACACAACAAAACAATGAATAATGATGGCCTGATAGTTTTCATTGTTATGTTGTGTATGTACACATTACGAACGAACGAATTATTGTGCGATTGGTGCTCATAAAATGTATAAAGTTTGATATAGGAAAATTTTTTTTTAAAGTTTTTTTTTAAGCTGAGGATTATATCCAAAACATTTTGTAATTACTGATCACATTTTTTTACTTACTTTTTCTTCAAATTTTCACCACTTTCATCGTTAAAAACCAATCGTCAGGACGATAGCTATTGTCAGTTTTGAAAGTACATGAAGCAACCAAAATTATATCGTTTTGTCGATATCGTTTTTTTTGTTTACTCGATGCAAAACTCTCGTTTCAACAATATCGTCGCACGATAGTTGTCATCCGTGATTAGACACCTGGACTGTAACCACGTAACTTTTTAAACGACTATCGTCCCTACGATCCACCTAAAGTGTATCGTCGATAATTTGCATCACGAAGCCCAACACTATGGTCTATTTTATATAAAGGATGATTTTTTTTAAAGCTATAGGAAAGTTTAAAAAAAAAAAACACATAAAATTCAGAAAAATGCATGAAATCTACGGTCCATATAATTTAATGTTTAAAGATTATATCATGCAAATGTTAACCTTAACTGCGCCTCAAATGGTCCATCCGCTTAGTCCAATTTTCGCATACTCTTTCCAACATTGCGGCCGGTATCTCACGAATAATTGCTTCAATGTTGTCTGCCTATGCGTCAATTGAAGTGGGATTGTCTGTATAGACATGAATTTTAACATAGTTCAACAAAAATAGTCTAAAGGCGTTTAACTGCACGATCTAGGCGGCCAATTGACCGGTCCCGAACGTGAAATAAAGTGTTCACCGAACTCGCTTCTCACTCTGACCACATGTCATGTAAGTCAAGCTCTTGTATTTTGAGCAAGTTAGATATCATCTCACGGTAGCGTAAAAGTTGGATATCATCTCACGGTAGCGCCCACCATTCACAGTTGCCTTACGATTCGCATCATCTTTGAAGAAGTACGGTCCAATGATGCCACCAGCCCATAAACCGCACCAAACATTGTTTCATTGTGAATTTTGTTTTTTTGTGATAATTTTAAAGAACATTTAGACTAACATCCACATCCATCCATCCATACAAGGCAGCAATCCCTGCCGAAACGTTGGGATAATAACAATGGAATAACCTAGTTTCATTGAAAATCAACAGTGACCAAAAAAGCCGACGAAGAAAAGACAGTTTCCCTTGCATAATAATAATTGATTTGGTCAATTTTAACAAACAACTTTAATAACCCTTTACAACAAAATGAATAACGACTTTTGTTGTGTGTGTGCACATTGCGAATGGACGAACGACTTTGAGAGTGGAGCTCATAAAATGTTGATTTCAGGGAAGAATTTGTTAAAATAATTTTGGATGTACATATGTACATACTTGCGTAAGCTGAGGATTGTACCCAAACATTTTGTAATTACTAGTCACGTTTTTTTTCTTACTTTTTCTTCAAATTTTCCTTGCTTGTATGCCAGCTCAGTGAAATAGGTATGTCAAAAACCGATCGCCAGGACGATAGCGATTGGCAGTTTGTCGACAACGTTTATTTTTTTTGATAATGCTCGTTTCAAAGATATCGTCCCACAATAGTCGTCACCCGTGATAAGACCTCTGGTTCGACAAAGAATGTCTGCAGGCGTAATTAAGAAAGCTATCAGCTTATTAGGGAGCGCAGGATAGAAGGACGAAAGCGGCTCGTGCACTCTTTGAACTTAAAAGTACGGGCGAGGATCAGTTTTACAAAACTGACCGTCATCGAGTAAATCGAAAGGTGTTACAGTAGAAATGGTGTTCGAAAGCTTAACCAGAGGGTGAAACAATTATCTAATGTGTATAAACTTCGGACAGAATCCTGTCGGGTTGAAGAGAAACAATTCGTAGTAGAAACGCTCTCGATAGTGAGAATTTAATAAAGATCATTTCGCAGAATTTCCCAATTTCCCAGAGTTCTGGCCAAGAAGAAGTTAGAAATATCAACACTAATGTTGAATTAGACTTTTGGTGCTCGTCTCCCAGGAAAGCTTTTAAATTCAGCTGAAATGAGCTGATAGCCCCATGCATCGACTTATCTGTCAGATATGGTCTGAGAAGAGAGAGAAGATATTTATTGCTCCGGTCGTCCGTGATGTCTTTTACACAGCAACTGTCTTAGAACTAGCGATAATTTATGTTGAATTATCTATGACCGCGAATAAGGAAAGTTGGCAATGAAGACAGCATGACCGACGCAGAATGCAAACACTGCGAACATCAACTGTGGGAGCTGGCGTAGGCAGAGAAAGCTTGCTATGGAGGGCTATGCTCTGAAAAGCGGAACCTTTTTGGTGAATTGGTCCACACAGCAATCTCTTGAGTGGCTAAGTACTTCTGTGCCGAAGATTCCCCTCCTGGGAACCACAAGCTTTGAGGTTCTCAGGCCTTTAAAACTCACGCGTGCCATCTTCTGAATCCCTAGACCACTCAGGAATACGGTGGATGTGCTAGTGCATCTCCGTATTCAAAATCCTGGTTTCAAAACCAGAAGGTGAAAGGTCTTCTCTCACAAGGAGAGAAAGAATCGGAAAAGAAAAGACGGTTCTACTCTCGTTGTGAGCTTTGACCGACCTTCAGTTGAGATCATCGCCTCTAGATACGCCTCACGTTCCTCCTTGCACCTTGGAAGGATTAACTTCAGCTTCATTTCCAAGAAACGCGAATAAGGGATGTTTTTCACGGTAACTTTAAATGCCACTGTTTACCCAGATTAACCTTCATCATTCTAAGGATGCTACTGCAATAATAATAACCATTATATTAATATGTAGCAGACTTTCTATGATGAAGACAAAACCACACAAAGCATCTATCCAGGAATTGTATCTGTGGCCTTGGTAACCTGCGGTGTTTCTCTTCAATCTTCGACTAGCGATCAGAAAGACCGGGAGCTTCTTCCAGCAACTAAGCTTAGACAATTCTATGGACAAGACCTGGTTGCTGCGGTCATTAGCTACAAATCAGGCGGAGCGTGGCAACATTTCGTGGCTTCCTCTACGATTCCGCCCTACCACCACCAACAAAGGAAGTAGTGGAACTCCTAACGTATTGCGAAACGAAAAAGATGGGTCTCGTTATTTGTTGCGTCTGGCCTGAACATCAACAATTTTGGCTCCCAGTCAACATTTGTTATGACAAAAGGACAGGAAGTGATTGACTTAATTATATCAAATAGACATTCGTATTTAAGGAGATCACGGATTGAAAATCTCCATCGGAAGTGACCATGTCGGACCAAAACTCAGGACAAGGTGTAAGGTAAGGTTGAGGAGGTATTTTGGAGTCTGAACGACTATCTAACCAAATGCTTCGAATTGGCATGCCCAGTCAAAAACATCCCCTCCAGAATCCTGCTCCGTGGTGGAATATGGAACTGCAGAGAACGCGTAAGGAAACCAGTAAACATCTAAATAGATCAATCTGCAGGAGCAATCTGGAAGAGGACTGGGACTTGTATCGATCGAAACAAAAAGAATGTAAGAGTCTAATCGGGCTTCGAAAAGTGCCTCTTATAAAGATTTTTGTGGAAAAACCGAATCACACGGTGCAACCAACAGACTGGTGAAAGTCCTCTAAAGAGACAAAGCAGTGAGGATGGACACACTCAGAAAACCAAACGGTACCTATGCTGAGTCTATAGCTGAGACCCTCCAGCTGGTGCTACTCTATTCCCAGAGAACGAGACCACAACTGACTCAAAAGCAGTGCCGATTTCCGAAACTGGGGATGAAGAGACAAATACTACACGCAAAGGCTGGTATATATCAACGCCCGTGGTTACAGGTGAAGCCATTAAGTTCGCTGTTGCATTTTTTGATAGCTTCAAGTCACCGGGTACCAACCGGATACGCAGCACTGCTGCAAAAGGGCATAAGCCCACTACTACCGGCTTTGAAAATAATTTTCACTGCCAGCCATGTGCTGGCATATATTCCAAGCTCCTAGCGCACAGTGAGGGTTCATAACAAAAATTGGGAAAGAAGATTATTCTCTCGCCAAAAACTTCAGGCCTATTAGTCTTACTTCCTTCATGATAGAAGTCAATTACACCGTCTATCTCAGATGCAACATGCTTACAAGTGCGAAAAATCTTGCGAGACTGCGCTTCAAAATCTCGTCGGCAGCATTGAAAGTGCACTTGAAAGGAAAGAATACGCACCGCGCATTTTCATTCACATAGAGGGTGCTTTCGATAATGCAACTTTTCATGGCATGTGCAACGCAGCTAGAGGACACGGCGTAGAAGAATCATTGGTGTTGTAGATAAAAGCAATGCTAATGAATAGAACTATAATCGCGGAGGCGGAGTGTGACCAGTTTGTAATGTCGGAGGTAAACAGAGGCTGCCCCCAAGGTGACGCCCTGTCACCTCTCCTATAGTGCATACTGATCGACTCTTTGCTTTCTGCCTTGAATAGATCTAACACCTACGCCCAGTCTTATGCGGATGATGTAGTCGTACTGGTTACCGGAACATGCCTTTCGGCTGCTTGTGCAAGCGGGCAGGCGGCCCTTGACATGATCGATTACTTTTGTACTAGGAATGTGCTTTCAGTTAAACCTCTTAAAACTGAGGTTGTTCTCTTCATGAGAAAGAGGAATCTGACTTGTCTAACTCAAATAGGACTCAAAGGTGTCACTATTCCACTTTCCAATGAACCCAAATATCTTTGAAAAAAAAACATTGAAACAAAAACCTTCAAGGTACTTTCAGTCTTTGGACAGTGTAAGGGAGATTTTGGCAATACTTGGGGTGTAACACTAAAAAGATCCGTCTGGATCTATATGGTAATGATAAGACCTCTTCTCTCATATGCATCAGTCGTGTGGTGAAACAAGCTTCCGCGCAAATACGTGACTGCTGCTCTCACCAAGCTTTACTGTTTATCTCGGGTGCACAGGGCTCTGCTCTTGATGCTCTGATCAATCTCCCTTCCCTTGATATCCACATCATGAGATGCACACTCAAGTCAATCTCACGACTAAAAAGGAATGGTCTTTGGTTCAACTCGCACTGGAGCTTTGATGATGACCTTCAGTTGCGATCATGACCTCGCACACCGCATCTCCTATGACACTTGCTCAAGGACTTTCAAGGACATCTCTCAGACGACGAAGGGATCTGGAGCTAGGGCCTTCGTGGAAGACTACAACATGAGACTTCACGCTTACTTAGGTAATTTCACGTCGGTCTTCCAGGCGGAAGCGTTCGCGATCCGAATGGCCACCAACTATATTGCAGAGAATAGGTGGAAGGGACGAAGAATCCGTTGGGTCTTCCAACAGCGCGACCAGAAATGCGTGACTCTCCAGGTTGCAGGATGACCAAGTGTATGCTCTCGAACGATAGCACGGAATCCGCGGCATTTCTGCTCTTTTTTAAACGAGTGCAGACGACTTGTCGGCGTTCTAACGGGACTGGCCCCTTTTGTTTAGCACCTTAGTTGGTTTGAGCTTAATGATGTCACTCTTTGGGACGCCTGTGGAGAAGGTGAAGATCCTTCAGAGCACTTTCTCTGTCAATGTCCCGCCTTTGCTCGTATCAGGTGACTTCTGTTTGGCGATGATGTGGTTGGAAATGAAGAAGTTCTATATCACAGAAGAACCCTTTTGGTTTTTCTTCGGGAAATCAAGAAATCGCATTATATGAAGGTTACTGCCTCTTAGTACAATGGACCAGTATTTGAGTCTGAGCGGTATAATGCAGTGTATCCCAAACTCCAACAAAAAACAAAATGTGAACATAAGTTGGGGATAATTGTAACTGGCATGACATCCTATCATTTGATATATGAACCAATCAATACCAATAAATATATGAACCAATCAACTCAAATGCCTTCCCTCTCCAGTTTTTTAAAATGTTGTTTTTTATGGAAGCTCCCAACTACAATAATTGTTGTTGTTGATAGCAAGATGGATTAATTGAAATCCCTTTGGTATCACCCATTTTCATTTTATTTTTAATACCTGTATGAACTTCACGCATGTAATTAGTTGGAACAAAGAGCACTTTGACTTTTGTACGGGAACGACAACGACATATTCTGTATAAAGCTGAACTGTACTTTTCAATAGTCCGCTTGTGTACCAATGAACGATTTCCTACGTGTTCGTAAATATTAAAAAGCTTTTGCATGAATTTGAGAAAGAAAAACAATAAATGTTGAAAATCAAGGAAGACAAAAGGAGGTGATTGGTGCAGAAGTATGCTTCAAAGGATTTCTATAAAGCAAAATCTTAACGCATGACTGTTCATTAAGCTTAGGCGGTTGGAACTTGTGTATTGATACCTTAATCTCGGTTGGAAACTTCAATAAATTTTCTGTTTCTTTTCTTCTTTGTGTGGGGTTACAGTTCGACCTTAGCTTTACCCAACAAGCCTCTCCAGGTAGCATTATCTTTCGGCACGTGCTTTCAGTTGAGCACATCGAGTTGGTTGAGGTCCTTCAGCACATGTTTGTACCATTTTGTTTCAGAACGTTCTTTATAACGTTATCCCAATGGCTCCGAACCGATTTCTCATTGGGCGGCACGTGTGGTGTACATTCTCTGCACATGACCATCTAAAGCCTTAACTTGGTATAAATCCACTATTACAGACCGCCAGACCAGACCAGACCGGACTATTACACCACAAACAGGACCAAATATTACACCAAGAACTTATCTATCAAAACGTTCAAGTACTTCTTTATAAATTTTGAATAAATTTCATATTTCTGCGCCATAGAGCAAGACGGGGATTATCAAAGTTTTATATAAAGTCAGCTGGGGTTTCGAGAGATGACTTTTTAGCCCAAAGAAGAGAAACTACTCCCTTAGAGTTTCTGCTGACCATCATGATTTTATGTCGGAGGTATAGATGTTGTAGGTACGTCCTCAATGATAGCATGTACTTTGTTTTGCCCATTCTCAGTGTTAGACTCCTTTTAGCCGCATGCGCTTAAATACTAGTAAAAACTTCATTGACGGCTGGCTGTGATCGTCAATTTACGACAATGTTGTCTGCTTAAGCAGTTAACAGGGCTTTTGGAAGGTTGTATTGCTGATGTTAACATTTGAGTTTTGCTCGATCTTTCAAATATGAAATTTAAGAAGTCTCATGTCGCATCTCAAAAATCAATCTTGACAGTAAAGGTTAAGCTAAGTTTGATGTCGACTTTAATGCAGCAGCTAGTGTTCTGCATCGTCTTCTTAATAACCTGACAAGCTTTGCAGTAATGTTCAGGCTAAGGGAACAACAAGTGGCACGCCAAAGGTTCCAGGTTTGATTTTGAACTATAAATCTTGCATTTTTTCCGGCACCAACTGTTTAGAATTTTAAACATTTATGCTTAACTTCATAAGGTTCGATAAAATCAATGCTTCCAAACAGAAGGGTCTATGTGTTATCGATAATTTATTCTGATGTGTCAAAAAATTCATCCTTAAATTTATTCATTTGACAAACGGCAAGAATATGAACATTTTTGCTTTCGCTATCTCTTTCATTTACATTACAAATAACTAATGATGAATGTAACGACGCTAATGTCATTAACGCAAAGTGCTGCCAATTATATTCTGATTAATTATTTAGCGGCGATGGCCGTTTTTGTGCACTTTTAATTTAAGCGTATATACGCTTGCAAAAAAACACACCTATTATAGTTATAATGGGTTAAAACAACCCAATCGTAGTCAATTACTTTAAAAAGCTGCTGGTCGTGTGCATTTAGGTCAATAAGGAAGCTACGATATCGTGTCGCATGTTGCTTTAACAGACCATAATTTAAGAGGACAGTCCAAATGAGAAAAACTGATCTCATCGATTCTCAACCATTTTTGTTGAAATTATGTGTAAATAACAAATCTGTTGATGGATAAACCGATTCAGATAAAATATCAAAATTTATTGCCCTCATAAAATATTGGTTTTTAATTTCCAGTCGCCGCAAAAAGATGTAAAGTGTCGCAGGCGCCTTGCAGCATCCTCGTATCGGATCTGATCCTTATACGATTAGATTAATGGCAAACGCTTTCATCATAGAATTTATACATAGAGAACAATAACGAGACAGCATCAAAAGTTACTTGGCCAATTTCCATGTTGAAATTGATAATTGTTACCATGTCGAACATCAAGTATTTCAATGTTTTATGGTTGCCAAGCCTTCTAACCATATGCTGTTGAACTCCGCAAGTACGTATAGATTACTTCGTATAAAAGTAAAATAATGAATATAACTAAATAGTCGCCGTGGCGTAGTGGGTAGAGTGCGACGCTCACACGCCGAAGGGTCTAGGTTCGACTCCCAGCTCAACACCAATTTTTCGAATTTTTCACGGCACCACCTTTTTCGAGCTACTGACAGCACTCTAAGAGTAAGGTCCTAGCTTGCTCATCAACTACTCGTGTTGTGCACACTACTGTTCTCTCACGAGTAGAAGGGACCTACAGTTTTTTGCCGACTCCGAACGGCGAAATTTGTGAGGCTTTCTTAGACAGTTATTACTCTTTGAGTGTTGTCAGCAGTCCGTGAAAAATTCGAAAAATTGGTGTTGAGCTGGGAATCGAACCTAGACCCTTCGTTGAGTGAGCGTCGCACTCTACCCACTACGCCACAGCGACCACAACAGACCATCTCTTAACATGGTTAATATACCATACCACACATACCACACATACGAGTATACAGGACTATCGCTGATTGATATTCCTCTACAGGAATAATAAGCAATTTTAATTTCGTTGAAATTTGGTTGGCACAAATTTGTACAAAATATGAACAGACTGTATGTATTATCAAAAATTATTTAAACTTCTTTTTCCGAGGTTTTACAGTACCCCAACCGTGCTTTTACCATTCTTCTGTTTATTTACAAAACATTTTGTTTCTTTTCTTCAATTTACTAGTTCGTGTGACTTTCTAAAACTTTCCATAAAGAGATTATTAAGGGGAAGGACTGTACTAAAATATCTCATTCTCGATACTACCTGTAATAAAATATTTTGAAGTAAAATAAATCTATTATTATAACTACTATAAAGTCTCTGAGTTGTATAAATTTATTTACATATAGAAAAGTTGTTGGCTGCAACCAACGTGGTATGATGCGCGATCAATGCCTTTGCATAAATAGTACTACGGCGATTGCTAGAAGTGAGGAAAACTTAACACTTTGGTTCGATATCCGAACGTTCCTAAAAAAAATTTCTTGTTGATGACAGGAAAAGGATAAGGACATCAAGAGAAGTACGGAGCGGGTACTAGACACTTCAGTTTGTTGTCGTAATTTGAAGGCCGAGTCTTCTAATAATTTTGTGAAAGTTCAACTCTGCTTTGTTCAGTACAAGAATGAAAATGTTGTTAAAGCACCAACGTAGAAGCGAACTCTGATGGCTGGGTTCTACAACATCAGCAAAAAGATAAGTCTGGTTTGTCCAGAAGAAATGGAAAAACAACCACCTTCGCAGAGAAAAAAAAATTCCTCCTTCAGGCAGACATGTCCGCGACTTAGACAAGAAAGTCGAAAATAGTTGCTTGAGTGGACGGATTTTCCACTGTACTGTTTAAAGCGGCTGGAGATGAAGTGATTTGGAGCATGCACCAGCTAATGTGTAGGATTCTCACGAGCGGAATTTCAGCCTTGTACTTTCGGTTCACAAGAAAGGAGTCCTATTTGACTGTGCCAACTATCAATTGATCAGTCTCCTTCTAATTCAAGATCCTAGGAAAGATTCGTAAATTTTCTTATAGGTACTTGCCAGTGCGTTTTTAGGCCAAAATATCCTCTAAAACCTTGAAAATACTCTAAAGATGCAAATCGACACGCTCGCATGTGATACATTAAATGTGTGATACATGAGAAGACTCTACATGAGAGAGACTCTATCGAATCATCCAAAGGGACAACCTTCTAATAGTAAGTTGACCTGCTTGCTTGAGCTAGAAATACAGACTTTATTAGCCGTTGAAGCGGAAACGGCTAAAATGATTCAAGTTTTGAAAAATAGCAAACATTGACGTCTCGAACAGAGCATAATAAGGGGTAACAGAAACATTGATCTAGTCATTGAGTTCCTGTCCCTTGGCTTTGTAGTAAACAGAAACAAAAAAAAAAAAACAGTACCAAGATCTATTGCAGTTACTCTTGCCAAACGTTTTATCTCTCTATTGACTAACAATGCCATCTCTCGGAGAATCAAGCTGATTTTATACAACATTTCGATGATCCCCACGAGTAGGATAACAGAGGACGTCTTCGAATGAAATGACGCATACAAGTGAAGAAGGACCTCAACCAGCTTGACGTGCATAACTGAAGGCAGATGATGAAACACCGCTCTGGAGAGCTTTTAGTTTGAGGCTCAAGTCCATTCCAAACTGTTCAGTCAACGAAAACGCTCTCAAAGTGTTCCTCCCCTAAGTAAAATGTGGACTTAATAAGCATCTTATTTACAAAAGAACTATGAAAACCAAGACTTGTGGAATCATTTTAAATGTAAGTTCATATACAAATTACTGCAACTTTCTTACATCCTTTATTTTAATATTTTTTTCTTCAATTGTACAAGCAAACCAAATTTCACAAGAAAAATAAAAATACAAAAAAGTAATATATGGTATAAATGTATTTTAATATTTAGTGCATTATTATTAGTATTGTAAATAATAAAAATGTAAATAAAATTTATTTCACTTCTAATAAATTTATAACTCTAAATCGTATTTACCTTTCGATTATGTTCTTTCATTCCTTCTCCATACTCTTGATTTTAGTGGGTGTATTCTTGTATGCATAATTCAAAAGAACGTAAGGAAGAAATTAGTCCTATTCAAATGAATAGATAACTACAAACCGGTTATATTCTTTGTTTTCAAAATTTTTTGATGGCTTTCTTCATTTGTTTTAAATAATTTATTCACCACATGATTAATGTTTTCCGTAGCAGGACGGGGGGAGAATATGCACCAACCCAAAGAATGGCGAATGGAAAACTCCAATATGAAATATGCGCCAATCTATATTATACTCTTTGCTTGTATTCTCCTTCTCTTACACGTTTATTGTTTCTCTTTGGCTCTGTTAATTCAATAGAGAGAACCACATTGATATGTTTGTTTTTTATTTTCCGAAAAGAATGAACACTCTTCAAGCCGCAATGAAAAAACGCGCGTTTATATTTTTATGCATTCAATTTTCTCAGGCACTTCTTTGTTTCTGGATAAAATTAAGGGACAGGTAAATTTACAAAAAAAAACCGGTCGTTGATAATGATTACAGGTTTACATAGTCATTAAGTATGGGAAGGAACGAAGGCAAAAATAAGGATATAACTCGGCACACCTGTGTCTTTGAGTTCACTCGAGTTTATATACACCACTACTCATAGCACTGTGTGTGTAAGTTCGGAATCGACGAGCTTGAGTTTATTTTAAATGTCATGTGATGATGTCATGCTTGTTAGGAAAAAATATAGTAAAACCAACACCCACTGAGCAGAAACAATCTCAGCAAGTACAATAATGTAGAATACGCACGAAGGCTATTAGTGTCCGTCGTCCTGAAATGCCAGCCAACTCACAATGCTATATTATAACACGGAAAATAGAAAATCGGTCTCATTTGTTTTCTGATTTTTTACATAGGCCGTTTAAACCAGGATATCGTACATTGATTATCCTGTCTCTTAAATTTTTCAAATGTATTGGAATCTCTTAGCAAATTCGGTGCTCGCTCCCGACTATTTGATAATATACATTTGATGGGTCTTTTTTCCGAACGCCATTAATTATTTTTCTTAACAAATATGTTGTTGTAATAATGGTAGGCATAAACCTATGTCGCAGTTACACTATGAATTTTCTTTAAATTCAATTGGAAAGACACAATGTAGATATGTATTTTAGATATTTATGCATTCATTATATTAAAACCGTTAAATCTATTGATATGTATATGATATGTATGATTTACAGATTTCGAACTACATTTTACTGTATCCACTCCATTATTGAACTCTCGCTTTTAATTATAACTATTATGTGTTGTACAGATATGGTCTAAAAAACTTAATTTATTATGTCCTGCTTTTTCTCTCCCCCGTCCACGTAAAGGCTCCTGCAACTTTGCTAGCACTAAGCCCTTTCACATTTATCACCAATTATGAACCATTTTTGCACTGAAATATACATGTATTGATTTAATAGTCCTCTGAGTAAGCCATTTCTGTAACCAACGATTTTGCAAGATTTAAAATTGATTTCACAGGGCGGAACTCACGAAATATTGAAAAGATGAAGTGTTATCGTTTACTCGCCTACGTTTCAGCTCGGAGGAAGAAAAACCGTTGATGAATATTTTAAGACACAATTTTCCTGGGGAATAAGGTTCGCTAAAGCATCATTGAGAAGAATCTTCTTTGTCACCTTTTCTCTCATTCAATTGTGATAGAAACGAAGTAGAAAACAGAAAACAAAACATAAAATTAGAGCGAGAAAATACGAATACTAGATATATAAAATATAATCAGTCAGAAGGAGACAACACTAGTGATGGGTGTTATCAGGATAAAGGGTGGATATTTACGTATCTGGTAGTGATAAAGGAGTTGGGTAAATTATGTTTGGAGAGTTGCCATAAAATGCAGGGAGGTACCCCTGCAAAGAGTTATACAGCACCTGCGCATTAACCTTGCTAAGGCGAAATGTTTTTAATATAAGGTGTTTTGAGCCTATTTTCAGAATCTGTTGAATTATAGAGCAATAAAACCTTTTTATATCGAAGTAAAACTTCTAAGTTTAATAGAAAAGTATTGACTAATTTTGTTCCATTGAAAAGAAAATAGTTATATGCTAAAGGCAAATAAAACTTTGACATTAAAAATTAATAAATATAACTTATAAAAAGTGCTGCCAACGTGCAGCTGTGTGCACGTAATAAATACTTTGTAGAGTCAATGTTATTTTCTTGTATTACAAAACTGAAAATAGTACGGCAAATTTTGCAAATTTGTATTTCTTCTAAATAATATTCATTAAATAAACACATTTTTTTGCATATATTTAAATTCTTGCGCGTTAAATCAAGAATTTTAAAAATAATTTCCCCTAAATTCTGTCGAATTTTACATTTTTTAAGTTCACCTATGTTAAACTACAAATGTTCCATAGTTTTTCTTTTATTAATAGCTATTAATTTTGAAAATATCGGGATCAGTAAATATTTGGTACTTCTTATACATCTTTGTTCGCTTACAATTTAAGGAAAAGAAAATTAACCCTCCAAATAATTTAAATCTAGAATATAAATTTATTAATTGGATGGCGCGGCAGTCCACTGGGGAACAGGGCCTAGCTTGCTTATCAACTACTCGTGTTGTGAGCACTATTGATCTTTCACGAGTAAAAGGGATCTACAGTTTTTTGCCGGCTCCAAACGGCGAAGTTTGAGAGGCTTTTTAAACCGTAATTACTCTTTGAGTGTTGTAAGCGGCTTGAAAGAGGTGTTCAGCCTAAAGGAATGTGTATTTGTCCACCTCAAATACTGTGGTCCTTCGAGCCGAACCAATGTTGTTTACCTGCTTTTTACAAAAAATATAGATTTTTCCCTTTAAATTTGAACAACATAATAAACATAAACCGTAATTACTCTTTGAGTGTCGTAAACAGCTTGAAAGAGGTAGGGCCATGAAAAATATGTGGTGTTCAGCCGAAAGGAATGTGTATTTGTCCGCCTCAAATACTGTGGTCCTTCGAGCCGAACCAATGTTGTTTACCTGCTTTTTACAAAAAATATAGAATTTTCCCTTTAAATTTGAACAACATAAATAAGCTCAGTGCTTAGAAATTTTCAGTAAATATTTTACTGTGAAATTGTACAGAGCATGATGTTGCTATCAATTTTCGACAGGTCCAATGTTAAATTGTATTTCTATTGTCTAGGAGGAGGCAATCGTATACATTTATTAATACTTGTGTTTATTAATTATACAGTTTTTATGTTCTGGGATTCATCATTATTTAACTGTTGTATTACACAGTATTCAAGATTTTCCCTTCTTAGCTCTTAATAAATTTGGAGTTTTTGCATAAGGATTGTAAGAGGTGTGATCAAGGCACAAAACAAGCTTGGCTTGCATGGGTTAGGTTGCACAATTCACAACAAACTGCGACAAGTGTTTTCCACAGTAAAATCGGGATCACCAAAGCAGACTGACGTGGAAAACTCATCTAATGGACAAAAGAAATTAACGAAAAAGTATTGGACTGCTACTACATAGCAACTGATACTGAAAATTTGCAACACATGAAAGTCTTTAGGAGGTATATGTTTGACCTGTTTGTTGGAGGCTTGGGTGCAAAATCGATGTCACTAAGAAGAAAAGAAAAATGAAAATGTTGAAACTGACAACAATAAACAACTAAATGTTGAAGCTTCGGCCGTGCTGGTCACACCAACTACGATGTATGCTGGAAGTATAATAACCACCAAGATTTCACCACCAGAACAAAAAATTGAGTAAACAATAAGTTAAAAAAGGAATAACCATAGAATAAACAGCTGCCTACATTTTCCACTGTCGTAGTAAGTAGTTGTTGTTTTTTTGAAAGTTTATAAATAAGTGTTTTTGAGTTACAAGGACGTGAATCAGTTAAGAGGCGAATGAAGTCGATTAGAGAACAGTTTAGAACATGAGACATTCTTTTAAGGCAATTTGCATTAATGATTTATTTTTATAAAATTATTCATCCAACAAATCTTTTACCACCAATGACACAACTCTGGAAGAAGAAAAGCAAACAATTTGATGAAGTATGGAAAGAAAAATAATAATAATAATAACAGTAATACTAATAATAATAATAATCATAATAATAATAATAATAATAATAATAATAATAATAATAATAATAATAATAATAATAATAATAATAATAATAATAATAATAATAATAATAATAATAATAATAATAATAATAATAATAATAATAATAATAATAATAATAATAATAATAATAATAATAATAATAATAATAATAATAATAATAATAATAATAATAATAATAATAATAATAATAATAATAATAATAATAATAATAATAATAATAATAATAATAATAATAATAATAATAATAATAATAATAATAATAATAATAATAATAATAATAATAATAATAATAATAATAATAATAATAATAATAATAATAATAATAATAATAATAATAATAATAATAATAATAATAATAATAATAATAATAATAATAATAATAATAATAATAATAATAATAATAATAATAATAATAATAATAATAATAATAATAATAATAATAATAATAATAATAATAATAATAATAATAATAATAATAATAATAATAATAATAATAATAATAATAATAATAATAATAATAATAATAATAATAATAATAATAATAATAATAATAATAATAATAATAATAATAATAATAATAATAATAATAATAATAATAATAATAATAATAATAATAATAATAATAATAATAATAATAATAATAATAATAATAATAATAATAATAATAATAATAATAATAATAATAATAATAATAATAATAATAATAATAATAATAATAATAATAATAATAATAATAATAATAATAATAATAATAATAATAATAATAATAATAATAATAATAATAATAATAATAATAATAATAATAATAATAATAATAATAATAATAATAATAATAATAATAATAATAATAATAATAATAATAATAATAATAATAATAATAATAATAATAATAATAATAATAATAATAATAATAATAATAATAATAATAATAATAATAATAATAATAATAATAATAATAATAATAATAATAATAATAATAATAATAATAATAATAATAATAATAATAATAATAATAATAATAATAATAATAATAATAATAATAATAATAATAATAATAATAATAATAATAATAATAATAATAATAATAATAATAATAATAATAATAATAATAATAATAATAATAATAATAATAATAATAATAATAATAATAATAATAATAATAATAATAATAATAATAATAATAATAATAATAATAATAATAATAATAATAATAATAATAATAATAATAATAATAATAATAATAATAATAATAATAATAATAATAATAATAATAATAATAATAATAATAATAATAATAATAATAATAATAATAATAATAATAATAATAATAATAATAATAATAATAATAATAATAATAATAATAATAATAATAATAATAATAATAATAATAATAATAATAATAATAATAATAATAATAATAATAATAATAATAATAATAATAATAATAATAATAATAATAATAATAATAATAATAATAATAATAATAATAATAATAATAATAATAATAATAATAATAATAATAATAATAATAATAATAATAATAATAATAATAATAATAATAATAATAATAATAATAATAATAATAATAATAATAATAATAATAATAATAATAATAATAATAATAATAATAATAATAATAATAATAATAATAATAATAATAATAATAATAATAATAATAATAATAATAATAATAATAATAATAATAATAATAATAATAATAATAATAATAATAATAATAATAATAATAATAATAATAATAATAATAATAATAATAATAATAATAATAATAATAATAATAATAATAATAATAATAATAATAATAATAATAATAATAATAATAATAATAATAATAATAATAATAATAATAATAATAATAATAATAATAATAATAATAATAATAATAATAATAATAATAATAATAATAATAATAATAATAATAATAATAATAATAATAATAATAATAATAATAATAATAATAATAATAATAATAATAATAATAATAATAATAATAATAATAATAATAATAATAATAATAATAATAATAATAATAATAATAATAATAATAATAATAATAATAATAATAATAATAATAATAATAATAATAATAATAATAATAATAATAATAATAATAATAATAATAATAATAATAATAATAATAATAATAATAATAATAATAATAATAATAATAATAATAATAATAATAATAATAATAATAATAATAATAATAATAATAATAATAATAATAATAATAATAATAATAATAATAATAATAATAATAATAATAATAATAATAATAATAATAATAATAATAATAATAATAATAATAATAATAATAATAATAATAATAATAATAATAATAATAATAATAATAATAATAATAATAATAATAATAATAATAATAATAATAATAATAATAATAATAATAATAATAATAATAATAATAATAATAATAATAATAATAATAATAATAATAATAATAATAATAATAATAATAATAATAATAATAATAATAATAATAATAATAATAATAATAATAATAATAATAATAATAATAATAATAATAATAATAATAATAATAATAATAATAATAATAATAATAATAATAATAATAATAATAATAATAATAATAATAATAATAATAATAATAATAATAATAATAATAATAATAATAATAATAATAATAATAATAATAATAATAATAATAATAATAATAATAATAATAATAATAATAATAATAATAATAATAATAATAATAATAATAATAATAATAATAATAATAATAATAATAATAATAATAATAATAATAATAATAATAATAATAATAATAATAATAATAATAATAATAATAATAATAATAATAATAATAATAATAATAATAATAATAATAATAATAATAATAATAATAATAATAATAATAATAATAATAATAATAATAATAATAATAATAATAATAATAATAATAATAATAATAATAATAATAATAATAATAATAATAATAATAATAATAATAATAATAATAATAATAATAATAATAATAATAATAATAATAATAATAATAATAATAATAATAATAATAATAATAATAATAATAATAATAATAATAATAATAATAATAATAATAATAATAATAATAATAATAATAATAATAATAATAATAATAATAATAATAATAATAATAATAATAATAATAATAATAATAATAATAATAATAATAATAATAATAATAATAATAATAATAATAATAATAATAATAATAATAATAATAATAATAATAATAATAATAATAATAATAATAATAATAATAATAATAATAATAATAATAATAATAATAATAATAATAATAATAATAATAATAATAATAATAATAATAATAATAATAATAATAATAATAATAATAATAATAATAATAATAATAATAATAATAATAATAATAATAATAATAATAATAATAATAATAATAATAATAATAATAATAATAATAATAATAATAATAATAATAATAATAATAATAATAATAATAATAATAATAATAATAATAATAATAATAATAATAATAATAATAATAATAATAATAATAATAATAATAATAATAATAATAATAATAATAATAATAATAATAATAATAATAATAATAATAATAATAATAATAATAATAATAATAATAATAATAATAATAATAATAATAATAATAATAATAATAATAATAATAATAATAATAATAATAATAATAATAATAATAATAATAATAATAATAATAATAATAATAATAATAATAATAATAATAATAATAATAATAATAATAATAATAATAATAATAATAATAATAATAATAATAATAATAATAATAATAATAATAATAATAATAATAATAATAATAATAATAATAATAATAATAATAATAATAATAATAATAATAATAATAATAATAATAATAATAATAATAATAATAATAATAATAATAATAATAATAATAATAATAATAATAATAATAATAATAATAATAATAATAATAATAATAATAATAATAATAATAATAATAATAATAATAATAATAATAATAATAATAATAATAATAATAATAATAATAATAATAATAATAATAATAATAATAATAATAATAATAATAATAATAATAATAATAATAATAATAATAATAATAATAATAATAATAATAATAATAATAATAATAATAATAATAATAATAATAATAATAATAATAATAATAATAATAATAATAATAATAATAATAATAATAATAATAATAATAATAATAATAATAATAATAATAATAATAATAATAATAATAATAATAATAATAATAATAATAATAATAATAATAATAATAATAATAATAATAATAATAATAATAATAATAATAATAATAATAATAATAATAATAATAATAATAATAATAATAATAATAATAATAATAATAATAATAATAATAATAATAATAATAATAATAATAATAATAATAATAATAATAATAATAATAATAATAATAATAATAATAATAATAATAATAATAATAATAATAATAATAATAATAATAATAATAATAATAATAATAATAATAATAATAATAATAATAATAATAATAATAATAATAATAATAATAATAATAATAATAATAATAATAATAATAATAATAATAATAATAATAATAATAATAATAATAATAATAATAATAATAATAATAATAATAATAATAATAATAATAATAATAATAATAATAATAATAATAATAATAATAATAATAATAATAATAATAATAATAATAATAATAATAATAATAATAATAATAATAATAATAATAATAATAATAATAATAATAATAATAATAATAATAATAATAATAATAATAATAATAATAATAATAATAATAATAATAATAATAATAATAATAATAATAATAATAATAATAATAATAATAATAATAATAATAATAATAATAATAATAATAATAATAATAATAATAATAATAATAATAATAATAATAATAATAATAATAATAATAATAATAATAATAATAATAATAATAATAATAATAATAATAATAATAATAATAATAATAATAATAATAATAATAATAATAATAATAATAATAATAATAATAATAATAATAATAATAATAATAATAATAATAATAATAATAATAATAATAATAATAATAATAATAATAATAATAATAATAATAATAATAATAATAATAATAATAATAATAATAATAATAATAATAATAATAATAATAATAATAATAATAATAATAATAATAATAATAATAATAATAATAATAATAATAATAATAATAATAATAATAATAATAATAATAATAATAATAATAATAATAATAATAATAATAATAATAATAATAATAATAATAATAATAATAATAATAATAATAATAATAATAATAATAATAATAATAATAATAATAATAATAATAATAATAATAATAATAATAATAATAATAATAATAATAATAATAATAATAATAATAATAATAATAATAATAATAATAATAATAATAATAATAATAATAATAATAATAATAATAATAATAATAATAATAATAATAATAATAATAATAATAATAATAATAATAATAATAATAATAATAATAATAATAATAATAATAATAATAATAATAATAATAATAATAATAATAATAATAATAATAATAATAATAATAATAATAATAATAATAATAATAATAATAATAATAATAATAATAATAATAATAATAATAATAATAATAATAATAATAATAATAATAATAATAATAATAATAATAATAATAATAATAATAATAATAATAATAATAATAATAATAATAATAATAATAATAATAATAATAATAATAATAATAATAATAATAATAATAATAATAATAATAATAATAATAATAATAATAATAATAATAATAATAATAATAATAATAATAATAATAATAATAATAATAATAATAATAATAATAATAATAATAATAATAATAATAATAATAATAATAATAATAATAATAATAATAATAATAATAATAATAATAATAATAATAATAATAATAATAATAATAATAATAATAATAATAATAATAATAATAATAATAATAATAATAATAATAATAATAATAATAATAATAATAATAATAATAATAATAATAATAATAATAATAATAATAATAATAATAATAATAATAATAATAATAATAATAATAATAATAATAATAATAATAATAATAATAATAATAATAATAATAATAATAATAATAATAATAATAATAATAATAATAATAATAATAATAATAATAATAATAATAATAATAATAATAATAATAATAATAATAATAATAATAATAATAATAATAATAATAATAATAATAATAATAATAATAATAATAATAATAATAATAATAATAATAATAATAATAATAATAATAATAATAATAATAATAATAATAATAATAATAATAATAATAATAATAATAATAATAATAATAATAATAATAATAATAATAATAATAATAATAATAATAATAATAATAATAATAATAATAATAATAATAATAATAATAATAATAATAATAATAATAATAATAATAATAATAATAATAATAATAATAATAATAATAATAATAATAATAATAATAATAATAATAATAATAATAATAATAATAATAATAATAATAATAATAATAATAATAATAATAATAATAATAATAATAATAATAATAATAATAATAATAATAATAATAATAATAATAATAATAATAATAATAATAATAATAATAATAATAATAATAATAATAATAATAATAATAATAATAATAATAATAATAATAATAATAATAATAATAATAATAATAATAATAATAATAATAATAATAATAATAATAATAATAATAATAATAATAATAATAATAATAATAATAATAATAATAATAATAATAATAATAATAATAATAATAATAATAATAATAATAATAATAATAATAATAATAATAATAATAATAATAATAATAATAATAATAATAATAATAATAATAATAATAATAATAATAATAATAATAATAATAATAATAATAATAATAATAATAATAATAATAATAATAATAATAATAATAATAATAATAATAATAATAATAATAATAATAATAATAATAATAATAATAATAATAATAATAATAATAATAATAATAATAATAATAATAATAATAATAATAATAATAATAATAATAATAATAATAATAATAATAATAATAATAATAATAATAATAATAATAATAATAATAATAATAATAATAATAATAATAATAATAATAATAATAATAATAATAATAATAATAATAATAATAATAATAATAATAATAATAATAATAATAATAATAATAATAATAATAATAATAATAATAATAATAATAATAATAATAATAATAATAATAATAATAATAATAATAATAATAATAATAATAATAATAATAATAATAATAATAATAATAATAATAATAATAATAATAATAATAATAATAATAATAATAATAATAATAATAATAATAATAATAATAATAATAATAATAATAATAATAATAATAATAATAATAATAATAATAATAATAATAATAATAATAATAATAATAATAATAATAATAATAATAATAATAATAATAATAATAATAATAATAATAATAATAATAATAATAATAATAATAATAATAATAATAATAATAATAATAATAATAATAATAATAATAATAATAATAATAATAATAATAATAATAATAATAATAATAATAATAATAATAATAATAATAATAATAATAATAATAATAATAATAATAATAATAATAATAATAATAATAATAATAATAATAATAATAATAATAATAATAATAATAATAATAATAATAATAATAATAATAATAATAATAATAATAATAATAATAATAATAATAATAATAATAATAATAATAATAATAATAATAATAATAATAATAATAATAATAATAATAATAATAATAATAATAATAATAATAATAATAATAATAATAATAATAATAATAATAATAATAATAATAATAATAATAATAATAATAATAATAATAATAATAATAATAATAATAATAATAATAATAATAATAATAATAATAATAATAATAATAATAATAATAATAATAATAATAATAATAATAATAATAATAATAATAATAATAATAATAATAATAATAATAATAATAATAATAATAATAATAATAATAATAATAATAATAATAATAATAATAATAATAATAATAATAATAATAATAATAATAATAATAATAATAATAATAATAATAATAATAATAATAATAATAATAATAATAATAATAATAATAATAATAATAATAATAATAATAATAATAATAATAATAATAATAATAATAATAATAATAATAATAATAATAATAATAATAATAATAATAATAATAATAATAATAATAATAATAATAATAATAATAATAATAATAATAATAATAATAATAATAATAATAATAATAATAATAATAATAATAATAATAATAATAATAATAATAATAATAATAATAATAATAATAATAATAATAATAATAATAATAATAATAATAATAATAATAATAATAATAATAATAATAATAATAATAATAATAATAATAATAATAATAATAATAATAATAATAATAATAATAATAATAATAATAATAATAATAATAATAATAATAATAATAATAATAATAATAATAATAATAATAATAATAATAATAATAATAATAATAATAATAATAATAATAATAATAATAATAATAATAATAATAATAATAATAATAATAATAATAATAATAATAATAATAATAATAATAATAATAATAATAATAATAATAATAATAATAATAATAATAATAATAATAATAATAATAATAATAATAATAATAATAATAATAATAATAATAATAATAATAATAATAATAATAATAATAATAATAATAATAATAATAATAATAATAATAATAATAATAATAATAATAATAATAATAATAATAATAATAATAATAATAATAATAATAATAATAATAATAATAATAATAATAATAATAATAATAATAATAATAATAATAATAATAATAATAATAATAATAATAATAATAATAATAATAATAATAATAATAATAATAATAATAATAATAATAATAATAATAATAATAATAATAATAATAATAATAATAATAATAATAATAATAATAATAATAATAATAATAATAATAATAATAATAATAATAATAATAATAATAATAATAATAATAATAATAATAATAATAATAATAATAATAATAATAATAATAATAATAATAATAATAATAATAATAATAATAATAATAATAATAATAATAATAATAATAATAATAATAATAATAATAATAATAATAATAATAATAATAATAATAATAATAATAATAATAATAATAATAATAATAATAATAATAATAATAATAATAATAATAATAATAATAATAATAATAATAATAATAATAATAATAATAATAATAATAATAATAATAATATAATAATAATAATAATAAT
>OY019130.1:40375843-40430843 GCA_955652365.1 Eristalinus aeneus
TATTTATTATTATTATTTATTATTTATTATTTATTATTTATTATTTATTATTATTATTTATTATTTATTATTTATTATTTATTATTTATTATTTATTATTTATTATTTATTATTTATTATTTATTATTTATTATTTATTATTTATTATTTATTATTTATTATTTATTATTTATTATTTATTATTTATTATTTATTATTTATTATTTATTATTTATTATTTATTATTTATTATTTATTATTTATTATTTATTATTTATTATTTATTATTTATTATTTATTATTTATTATTTATTATTTATTATTTATTATTTATTATTTATTATTTATTATTTATTATTTATTATTTATTATTTATTATTTATTATTTATTATTTATTATTTATTATTTATTATTTATTATTTATTATTTATTATTTATTATTTATTATTTATTATTTATTATTTATTATTTATTATTTATTATTTATTATTTATTATTTATTATTTATTATTTATTATTTATTATTTATTATTTATTATTTATTATTTATTATTTATTATTTATTATTTATTATTTATTATTTATTATTTATTATTTATTATTTATTATTTATTATTTATTATTTATTATTTATTATTTATTATTTATTATTTATTATTTATTATTTATTATTTATTATTATTATTTATTATTTATTATTTATTATTTATTATTTATTATTTATTATTTATTATTTATTATTTATTATTTATTATTTATTATTTATTATTTATTATTTATTATTTATTATTTATTATTTATTATTTATTATTTATTATTTATTATTTATTATTTATTATTTATTATTTATTATTTATTATTTATTATTTATTATTTATTATTTATTATTTATTATTTATTATTTATTATTTATTATTTATTATTTATTATTTATTATTTATTATTTATTATTTATTATTTATTATTTATTATTTATTATTTATTATTTATTATTTATTATTTATTATTTATTATTTATTATTTATTATTTATTATTTATTATTTATTATTTATTATTTATTATTTATTATTTATTATTTATTATTTATTATTTATTATTTATTATTATTTATTATTTATTATTTATTATTTATTATTTATTATTTATTATTTATTATTTATTATTTATTATTTATTATTTATTATTTATTATTTATTATTTATTATTTATTATTTATTATTTATTATTTATTATTTATTATTTATTATTTATTATTTATTATTTATTATTTATTATTTATTATTTATTATTTATTATTTATTATTTATTATTTATTATTTATTATTTATTATTTATTATTTATTATTTATTATTTATTATTTATTATTTATTATTTATTATTTATTATTTATTATTTATTATTTATTATTTATTATTTATTATTTATTATTTATTATTTATTATTTATTATTTATTATTTATTATTTATTATTTATTATTTATTATTTATTATTTATTATTTATTATTTATTATTTATTATTTATTATTTATTATTTATTATTTATTATTTATTATTTATTATTTATTATTTATTATTTATTATTTATTATTTATTATTTATTATTTATTATTTATTATTTATTATTTATTATTTATTATTTATTATTTATTATTTATTATTTATTATTTATTATTTATTATTTATTATTTATTATTTATTATTTATTATTTATTATTTATTATTTATTATTTATTATTTATTATTTATTATTTATTATTTATTATTTATTATTTATTTATTATTTATTATTTATTATTTATTATTTATTATTTATTATTTATTATTTATTATTTATTATTTATTATTTATTATTTATTATTTATTATTTATTATTTATTATTTATTATTTATTATTTATTATTTATTATTTATTATTTATTATTTATTATTTATTATTTATTATTTATTATTTATTATTTATTATTTATTATTTATTATTTATTATTTATTATTTATTATTTATTATTTATTATTTATTATTTATTATTTATTATTTATTATTTATTATTTATTATTTATTATTTATTATTTATTATTTATTATTTATTATTTATTATTTATTATTTATTATTTATTATTTATTATTTATTATTTATTATTTATTATTTATTATTTATTATTTATTATTTATTATTTATTATTTATTATTTATTATTTATTATTTATTATTTATTATTTATTATTTATTATTTATTATTTATTATTTATTATTTATTATTTATTATTTATTATTTATTATTTATTATTTATTATTTATTATTTATTATTTATTATTTATTATTTATTATTTATTATTTATTATTTATTATTTATTATTTATTATTTATTATTTATTATTTATTATTTATTATTTATTATTTATTATTTATTATTTATTATTTATTATTTATTATTTATTATTTATTATTTATTATTTATTATTTATTATTTATTATTTATTATTTATTATTTATTATTTATTATTTATTATTTATTATTTATTATTTATTATTTATTATTTATTATTTATTATTTATTATTTATTATTTATTATTTATTATTTATTATTTATTATTTATTATTTATTATTTATTATTTATTATTTATTATTTATTATTTATTATTTATTATTTATTATTTATTATTTATTATTTATTATTTATTATTTATTATTTATTATTTATTATTTATTATTTATTATTTATTATTTATTATTTATTATTTATTATTTATTATTTATTATTTATTATTTATTATTTATTATTTATTATTTATTATTTATTATTTATTATTTATTATTTATTATTTATTATTTATTATTTATTATTTATTATTTATTATTTATTATTTATTATTTATTATTTATTATTTATTATTTATTATTTATTATTTATTATTTATTATTTATTATTTATTATTTATTATTTATTATTTATTATTTATTATTTATTATTTATTATTTATTATTTATTATTTATTATTTATTATTTATTATTTATTATTTATTATTTATTATTTATTATTTATTATTTATTATTTATTATTTATTATTTATTATTTATTATTTATTATTTATTATTTATTATTTATTATTTATTATTTATTATTTATTATTTATTATTTATTATTTATTATTTATTATTTATTATTTATTATTTATTATTTATTATTTATTATTTATTATTTATTATTTATTATTTATTATTTATTATTTATTATTTATTATTTATTATTTATTATTTATTATTTATTATTTATTATTTATTATTTATTATTTATTATTTATTATTTATTATTTATTATTTATTATTTATTATTTATTATTATTTATTATTTATTATTTATTATTTATTATTTATTATTTATTATTTATTATTTATTATTTATTATTTATTATTTATTATTTATTATTTATTATTTATTATTTATTATTTATTATTTATTATTTATTATTTATTATTTATTATTTATTATTTATTATTTATTATTTATTATTTATTATTTATTATTTATTATTTATTATTTATTATTTATTATTTATTATTTATTATTTATTATTTATTATTTATTATTTATTATTTATTATTTATTATTTATTATTTATTATTTATTATTTATTATTTATTATTTATTATTTATTATTTATTATTTATTATTTATTATTTATTATTTATTATTTATTATTTATTATTTATTATTTATTATTTATTATTTATTATTTATTATTTATTATTTATTATTTATTATTTATTATTTATTATTTATTATTTATTATTTATTATTTATTATTTATTATTTATTATTTATTATTTATTATTTATTATTTATTATTTATTATTTATTATTTATTATTTATTATTTATTATTTATTATTTATTATTTATTATTATTATTTATTATTTATTATTTATTATTTATTATTATTTATTATTTATTATTTATTATTTATTATTTATTATTTATTATTTATTATTTATTATTTATTATTTATTATTTATTATTTATTATTTATTATTTATTATTTATTATTTATTATTTATTATTTATTATTTATTATTTATTATTTATTATTTATTATTTATTATTTATTATTTATTATTTATTATTTATTATTTATTATTTATTATTTATTATTTATTATTTATTATTTATTATTTATTATTTATTATTTATTATTTATTATTTATTATTTATTATTTATTATTTATTATTTATTATTTATTAGTTATTATTTATTATTTATTATTTATTATTTATTATTTATTATTTATTATTTATTATTTATTATTTATTATTTATTAGTTATTATTTATTATTTATTATTTATTATTTATTATTTATTATTTATTATTTATTATTTATTATTTATTATTTATTATTTATTATTTATTATTTATTATTTATTATGTTTTATGTAATTATTTTTTTGTATCTCGTTTTTCTTCTCTTAAGCGAATGTTTTTTCCATAGTTTTTTGTTTCCACACTGCATATCTTACTTGTAAGACAATTGTATTTTCAATACTGAGGTTTCTATAAATTCTTATCTCTGTGCAAGCTAGAGCAAACTTTGTTCAAATATGGTTACACTATGCAGTCAATAAATATATCTATATATATTTATTGGCTGTATAGTGCACAACGCCAGCCTCGTCTTCGACCCCAACGCTCATTTGCAATGACATTCCAGCTGTCAGCTCTTTGGACAAAGCTTATCTGCTTGCTGCACACTTTGCAGCTAGCTCAACGCTGCCAGATAGCACTTTGTCCCCACCTGTACTTGAAAGCGTAAAATTCTCCATGGGGCAAATCCACTTTCGCACTCGTACAGTAGCAAGAGTACTTGAAGATCTAAACATACCCAAATACACTGGCCCGGATGCTATACCCCCTGTTCTTCTGAAGAGGTGTTCTTCTACTCTGGCAAAACCACTCCGTAAGCTTTTTCATCTGTCCTGCTCTTCATGGCTCTTTCCGAATAAGTGGAAAACTGCATTTGTCCAGCCTGTCCCTAAAAAGGGACATCCTACCGACCTTCTCTTCTCTCCAAGGTCATGGAAACGCTAATAAACCGTCAGCTTATGAAAATGAATCTTGAGTCCCCGAAGCTCCTTAATGACCGGCAGTACGGCTTCCGAAGCAACCGTTCCGCTGGTGATCTGATGGCATATCTCACTGAAAAGTGGAACCAATCTTTGCACAATGTAGCAGAAAGCAAGATTTTTGCGCTTGATATTTCAGGCATCAGGCTCTCTTGTCGAAAATGCATGCTTTTCGGATCGATGAGTCTCTTCTTCAATGGATTAGAAATTATCTTTCGAATCGTTCAATACAAGTCGTTTTGGATTAATTCAAGTCTGATATTCACCATGTTAAAGCTGGTGTTCCCCATGGCTCTGTTTTGTCTATAACACTCTTCCTCATTTTTATAAATGATCTCTTGTCTGCTACTTCTAATCCAATTCATTCCTTCGCTGATGACAGTACCCACAGCTTTTCATATTCGTTCCTTGGTTCACGTCCCTCCACTTCGGCCATAGACTCGGAACGGCAGCGTATGTTAAGCACATTAAATTCCGACCTTGGCAGCATAATCGATTGGGGAAATAAGAATAGAGTGAAATTTAATGCTTCCAAAACCCAGTGATGTCTACTGTCGTTAAAGCTGTTATCCATGAACGGCACTTGCGTTGTTGAAACTGAAAGATTTTTCCATCCTCGGTATGTGTATCAAACCAACAATTAGTTGGAACGATCACATATTTGAGGTCGCCCAAAATGCTGCAAAATGTCTAGGCTTACCTCTCTGATCTGGCTACAATATACAAGGCCTACATGCGCCCAAAACTTAAGTATAACGCTCCTATTTGGTCAGGTGCTTCTAAGGCCTCCCTGCACCTGCTGGATAAAATTAAAAAGCGAGCGATAAAACTTATAGGTGACAGTAACATTGCAAAGTCGATTGACTCGTTAGAACACCGAAATGCTCAAAAAATGCTCAGATGAATTAGCCAGTTGCATTCCTCCCCTTCAAGAATCTACCCGCAATACACGCCTCGCTAGGAATGCCCACCAATTCACCCTCAAGCCCTCTTTCGGACGTACAGTCAAATTCAGAGACTCATTCCTTAGCCGCATAACACGAATCTGGAATGCTTTTCCCAGCTCAATTTTTCCTCCTCATTACAATCCACAGGCATTTAAAACCAATATGCACCGGTACCTCCTCTCCCTCTCTTCCTCTATACCTTCGGCCCGTGCTGTGACTTGATCCGGTCACTTAAGGGTACTCGCAATCCCTTTTGCATGCGTCAATTATAAAAAACAAAAATTCATAATTCGGGTTTTCAAAAAGGTTCAAAATTGATTAGTTTTATTATTGTTATTATTAAACATCTTTTTTATTTTCATACAATAATCATACAATTTAAGGTACAAAAGAAAAGTTAACATGGCCGCCTGCTGAGAGTTGTCACTTCGTTATTAAAATAATATTACAAAGATAATAATAATAATAATTATTATTATTATTATATGTCGCGACAGTCCACAGGGAACCAGGGCCTAAATTGCTCATTTAGTAATATTATAATACAAAACTTAAATTTCCGATAGCATATTCGGTATAAATTCAACACTAATGAAAGCTGTCCCATGTAGAACGTTGTATGTTTTAAGGGTGAGTGATTCTTTAAGTTAGTACAGTAAGATCAATTTTAGTATTGGGTAATTTGCGATAAAGATATTTGATACGCTGAAAATTCTCTTCTGAAGTAATTTTTCGAGCCTAGTGAACGATTCCTTCCTTTAAAGAATCCTACACTAAATCATCAGGTTTTCCATGCACTTATAAAGTTTACCATCCCATTCATTGAGGTTAGCCTCTGTAAGACTTAGCTCAATATTATGCCAGCTCTTTCCATTCTTTGAAAGGCGATCTTGAGAAGTCTGTTTTAAAGATTGCGGTTCGACATACTTATAACCTTAACTAAATAATCAGCATTTAGATTCCGCTGGTTAATTTTAGGCAGACCAGATTCAACATAAAGAAGGCATGTGCCTGTGCACGTGAGGTAACGTCGTTGATTGCGCTCAACATGGCGAGCTGCCAAGGCTATCCTCGTTAGTGCACAGGTCAAGTTGACATACAGCCTGCACGCGGCGCCCCCTGGATAGCCATCACAACATCCGTTATATGGTGAACCAATTTATGCAGCGAGCCCCTCCGCCCGAGGATTTAAATAATGGGAGGGCCTACCAGTGTGTGGGTTGTGCGTGAGGGTATCTTTCTCACCACGTAAAACATCGTTAGTTCAGACACAAAAACATGCCTCGGATAATGAAGGATCACCTGTTGACGACCCCAGCAAACGTTTAAAGGACAATGATTTTCGGTGTTGCACGTGGAATGTGAAATCCCTTACAACTTGCGGAGGCCCTTGAATGCTACAAGGCAGACATTACCACCATCCAGGAAGTGCGATGGGATAAAAGCGATGAAGAACTGCGATGTTTCCTACAGCGATTGCTATAGAGAGAAAAGGCAGCGCTTATTCGGATGCGGATTTGTTGTTCGAGGCAGACTTAGGCAAAATGTCTTGAGCTACGACACCGTCACCGAACGATTCATGACAATCTGCTTCAAGGCTAAATTTGGGAACATCAGCCTAATTTGCGCTCAGACTTCTATGATCTCCTAGAAAGAACATATAATCGATCCCCCAGCTACGGCACTAAGATCGTTCTAGGAGATTTCAACGCTCAGCTGGGAAAGGAGGACATATTTGCTGAAGTCATCGGTAAACACAGCCTGCACGACAACACATCCGGAAACGGACTCAGGCTGTTGGACATCGCCTCGAGGCGGAACCTCTCTATGGCTAGCACGCGGTTCCCACACCTGGACATTCACAAAGTGACCTGGCGATCTCCTGACCAATCGACCGTCAACCAGTGATCAATACGTTGCGATCGACGACAGACACTCCTTCAGTATTCTCGATGTCCGAACCTTCCGAGTTGCAAACATTGACTCGGATCATAACCTTGTTGTAGCCAAGGTAAGAACCCGGATATCGAGAGAGCAACGGAGTGAAGACAGGCCAAAACGGTTTGACGTCGAAAAGCTACAATCGCAGCCGATTGCTAGGAACTTTACCGACCGAGTCTCCCTAAAACTCGCTCAGAGTTCGACGCTTCCTGCACTAATTATAGAAGAAGAATGTAAACGTTGTCAAGAAGCCATCAAAGAAGCTACCACTGATGTGCCGGGTTTCACGTCACCACCCAGGAGGAACCCATGGTTTGACGACGAGTACAGGCAAGCACACGCAGCTTAACAAGGCGCCTATAAGGCGACGCTGCATCGAACAACGAGGGCTGTTCGTGACCTCTACGAACAGAGAAGAAGGGAAGAGCACCGGCTTCTCGAAAGCAAACAAAAGGAGCATGAAAAGCGCACGGTCGAGGAAATGGAAAGGAGTTATGGGAGGAATGATATCCGAAAGTGTTACCGAAAGGTAAAACAGCTATCCGGAGGATATAAAGTTCGGACCAAGGCCTGCCGGGACCAAAACGGACAACTCGTACTGGAGTTGCTGTCTGTTCTGAAAATCTGGAAGGATCATTTCTGTAGTCTCCTTAACGGCGATGACGGCCCAAATCCCGTTGTTAGGCAGAATGTTCCACTCGATTTGGACGATGATAGACAAGCATTCCGCCCCCCGACTTAGACGAGGTGAAGATAGCAATATCCAAGCTGAAGTCGAACAAAGCTGCTGGAGCGGACGGATTGTCCGCAGAACTATTTAAAGCAGCTGGAGATGACCGGATTGGGCGCATGCACCAGCTCATCTGTAAGATATGGTCGGAGGAAAGCATACCCGATGAGTGGAATCTCAGCGTCGTTTGCCCGGTTCACAAGAAAGGAGACCCCTTTGACTGCACCAACTACCGAGGGATTAGTCTCCTGAACATCGCATACAAGATCCTTTCTGCCGTATTGTGTAAGCGTCTGAAACCGTTTGTCCACGACCTGATAGGTCCCTATCAGTGTGGTTTCAGGCCAGGGAAGTCCACAATAGACCAGATCTTCACATTACGGCAGATCCTGGAAAAGCCCAAGAAATGCAAATTGACACTCTCCACCTATTCGTCGATTTCAAGGCCGCATATGACAGTGTACATAGAGACGAGCTATAGAGTGCCATGTCTAGTTTTGGCATTCCTACCAAACTCGTCAGATTGTGTAGGATGACGATGGAGAACTCCCGCTGCTCCGTCAAGGTCGGTAACGATCTCACCGAGACCTTCAATGTCAAGACAGGTTTTAGATAAGGTGACGCACTGTCATGTGACTTCGTTAATATCATCCTCGACAAGATCGTGCAAAACTCACAAGTCCACACCAGAGGCACGATCAGAAGTCAGTTCAATTGCTTGCTTACGCTGATGACATTGACGTGATTGGACGAACACAGCGAGTCGTCAATGAGGCGTTTTCTGGCATTGAAGCGGAAGCGGCTAAAATTGGTCTGGCGGTAAATCAGGGCAAAACTAAGTACATGCTGTCATTAAGAAAGGACACACAACATCGACGTCTCGGACAGAGCGGCACACTAGGCAGCAGAAACTTCGCGGTAGTCAAGGACTTCGTCTACCTCGGCTCCGCGGTTAACAGGGACAACAACATCAGTACCGAAATCAAAGGCAGAATCACTCTTGCCAATCGCTGTTTCTTTGGGCTCAAGAGACAATTGAGTAATAGAGCTCTCTCTCGAAGGACTAAGCTCGCTTTATATAACAGCTTGAACATCCCCGTCCTATTTTATGGCGCAGAATCTTAGACGTTAACAAAGGCAGATGAGGAAGCCCTTAGTCTTTTCGAGAGAAAAGTTTTGCGTGCGATTTTTGGTCCTGTTTGCGTTGATGGTATCTAGAGGAGAAGATTTAACGACGAACTCTATGGGCTGTACAGCGACATGCACCTGGTCAAGCGTCTACGGATACAACGCTTAAGATGGCTAGGCCATGTAGAGCGTATGGACACCATTGCTCCGGCCCGAAAAGTCTTTAAATCCGAGCCTTTGGGACAACGCAACAGAGGACGACCTAGACTAAAGTGGCGCACACAAGTGGAGAAGGACCTCAACCAACTTGGAGTGCGCAACTGAAGACAGCTGGCGAAAGATCGTACTGGCTGGAGAGGCATGTTGGTTGAGGCCCAGGTCCACCCCGGACTGTAGCGCAACAAGAAGAAGAAGAAGAAGACGATTCAACATAAATTGCATATGAAGGAGTTGTTGACAAGAGTCCTTTTAAAGAAAGCGCTTCGCACTCTTCAAAGTACTTGACGCTAAAGACTTGGTTTGCTTAACATAGACATGCATTAAGAGTAGCATTTAAAACTTTGAATTTTGAAGCAGAGCCGAAACTCAAAGCTTACTTAGCGGTAACTTCTTTTTTCATGGACATAATTGATATAAAGTTCAGGTATTTAAATTGTTTGATAACTTCTATCAACTCGTCCTCCAAAGACGAATATTCTCGAGCAGAAGTTCTACCCCGACCAATGTTGAAAACCATAATCTTTGTTATTCTTTAAGTCCCATAGGTTACATTAACTGCAGTGAGTGGTATTTCTGTGCAAATAACCAGGCCTTCAGCATACATAAGGACTTATACGTCAACATCGCCAACTTTAACTCCTCCCTCCCAAACAATCTACCATGTCGTCGAAAAAGGCACTTCCATTCCATACCGTAGCAGAGGTTTGATTGAGTTATAAGCTCCTCATAGACTCCAATAAATTTGATCGAGGGTCCCAGGGTCGATATATAATAAGGAGTATGTGTTTACTGTATCAAAAGCAGCTTTAAAATCCAAATCAACTGCATATAGCCTTTTTCCCTTTCTCTTATTCTCCTAGAAATAAAATAAAATTTGTGTGAAAACTTTCCTAAACGCTGAGAGCAGTGAAATACCCCTATATTTTCCCGGAATTCTATCATCACCATTTGTATATATAGCGTACATCACAGATTTAAGAGAAGCATCTGGAACTATGTCTGAATCTAATATTGTTGTAACTGTTGTAATTGTTTAGTAACATTTGGAGATACCCAGGGGTGAGATTTTTATTGAAGGACCGGAATACCATCAAACCCAGCAACAGCTATTAATTCCGGCATTGGGAAAGAAGCGCCGAGTTCAGGCACTGTGTAAATACTGAAAAAGTTGTTGGTCGGCTGTTGAGCTTAGTAGTTATTTGCTAAAAGATTTGCCAAGGTTTCCGACTCTACAGTACAGAAGCCTTCCGAAGATTTCTAGTCCTTACAGCTCTCTATATTGTACGCCATTTTTTTATAAAAGCTGCTTGTTTGCTTTGCAAATTATCTTAAATCTCGAACCAGAGTGCAGAGCTTGTTGTATCAGGAAAAAGAGATCTCAGGCAAGCGGAACAGGTTATAGGTTGTAATTATAACACTAAATTCTCCTCAAAATTAACGCCGATTACGTTTATGAGACAACTAATTAATGCATCCTTCAGCTTGGATCCAACTGAGTACATTTGTATTAAACTCCAAATAGAAATACAAACAATTAATCCTTAGCGAATATCAAATATAACTGAACGATTAATTAAAAGTTTAGCTCTGTTCACCCAGTTATAATTACCAATTTCTCTTTTTCTCCTGCAAGATTTAAAAAAGTACTTCATGAATGCGACTGTTTTGCAGGTAGCAGAATTTATTTGAAGATACCAAAATGCATGTCAAAAGTTAAAAACAACAAAATTAACACAAATTAATAAATTTGTAAAACTTAAAGCGGTGGTCGCCGTAGCGTAGTGAGTAGAGTACGACGCTCACACGCAGAAGGATCTAGATTCGACTCCCAGCTCAACACCAATTTTTCGAATTTTTCACGGCACCACCTCTTTCGAGCTGCTGACAACACTCAAAGAGTAATAACTGTCTAAGAAAGCTTCTTAAATCTCGCCGTTCGGAGTCGCAAAAAACTGTAGGTCCCTTCTTCTCGTGAGAGAACAGTAGCGCGCACAACACGTGTAGTTGATGAGCAAGGTAGGCCCTTTGTTATTATTATTATTATAAAACGGACTTAAGATGGTTGATTACAATCGCGCCGAAATATATGCAATGGAAACATAAAAATAATGACCTAAAATCTTTATTTCTTAGAACTGACCCATTTTTTTATGTATGGACTTTTATCAGTTTTTAATCTCAAATACCGCCTAAACTAAGCCGATTAGACCCCCCAAACACATACAAATTTTTCTTCGTCTCACTGAGACCCACAAAACTGCATCACTCAATCGAGGGGCCGCAAGTATCGGAATCATGCCCTCATCTGTTTGTCAGATGTCCTATCCCCTTATTTTTGATTACATTATAAAAACATTTGGAATTGGAAGTGAGTTTATTTTGGAAACATAAAATTAATCGATTGATTGTAAGAGAAATGATAATGAGGTGAAGAAAATTAAGATAATGACAATTAGTCGACTCCAGATTTGAGGTATTATGGTAATAGAGATTTCAATTGACTGAAGTGAAACATACTCATTCGGTGTAGTGTAAGTAACATGTTATCTCACAAACTAAAATCTTGGGATAAATGGTAGAGCATACCTTCTCCTTGTGTTTGCTATTATTTGTCCGAATTAGAAGGAATGATTTTTGTTTTGTAGAATTCCAAAGGCAAAACTTGAAAATCTTTTCAACTCATTGACAAACAGTGACATACAGACAGAATAGAGAACAGAGTACAACATTTTTTTACCGTGCGGATTCAGACTACAAATGATTAGGTTATACCATGACAAAATGAAAACATCTAAACGTAGGAACTTCGTTGTTATATAATTTTTATTGCAGCTTAAAAATATGAAATCTCTTTTTCACAGCTTCTACAACAGATCGTTAGTCAAATTAAGCTATTAGTGGCTAAAGCAAAAGGATCAAAGTTTTCTATTAATTTTCATTATTTGCACTTCGATATAATAATAAACAAAGACAAAATACTAGAAAAAACAAAAACTATAAAAGGTATTTTTGAGGAGATCACAGGGGTGTACTCAACTGAGTACACCGGCCACTTAAGCACTTATTACAATGCCAACCCACCCTTGAGTGACAAAGGACACATTTACCCTAGAAGAAATCAAAGAAGTAATAAGCAACTCAAAAACAAGTAAAGCACCTGGTATTGATCGCATCCCGTTTGAGTTCTATAAAAATTGCACTTATGAATTTATGAATTTTCTCACAATTGAATTTAACCGAATATTTGACTCTGGTAATATCCCCGATATATTCAGAAAAGCAATAATTTTTCCTCTACACAAAAAAGGTGATTACAGGGACCCGAAGAACTACAGAGGAATCACATTTTTAAACACCTCTGCCAAGCTGTTTGCCTCATTAATTTACAAAAGATTGCATGATTGGGTTCAAGAACATAACATCCTTAAAGAATTTCAAGCTGGATTTAGAAAAAGTTATTCTACAATCGACCAGATATTCTGCTTAACAAACATTGCCGAAACATATAAGAGAAAGAAAAAAAAGTTGTACGCCTTTTTCGTAGATTTTCAAGCAGCGTTTGATTCAATACCACGTGAAGCACTCTTTTTCAAGCTTTCGAAAATCGGTGTATCAAGCAAAGTTATAAGAATTCTGAGAGCCTTGTATGAGAACAATACTGCACATGTATGGGATGGAGACTTAATTTCCGACGAGTTTGAAACTTCAATGGGGGTTAAACAAGGCTGTACTCTAAGTGCACTACTCTTTATTCTATACATCAATGATATAACAGATGATGTCAAAGGTGGAATAAGATTCAACGATGTATCCATTCCCGCGCTGATGTATGCTGATGATATCGTCTTTCTGTGTGACACTATCCAAGGTATGCAATTAATGATAGACAGGATTAACGATTTCTGTAAAAATTGGAATCTGACTATAAACCTTGGTAAATCGAAAATGATGATATTCAGAAACGCAGGGGGACGCGTCTCATCTCTGGAAAAGTGGAAGTTGGACGGGGAAGAGATTGAGGTAGTATCCAGATACAAATACCTAGGTATCCTAATATCGTCCTCTTTAAATTTGAAACCACACTTTGAGGAAAAACTAGCTGTTGCTAAAAGAGCTATCTGTTCGATTTGGGAACGTTGCTTCAAAAATAAATACGTATTGAAAAGTGCAAAGCAAACTTTATTCCACTCAACTGCAGCTTCAATAATGCTCTACGGAGCTCAGGTATGGGGCTACAAAGGCTATGATGGTGTGGGAAAATTCCTTCGCTACTTTTTGAAGAAGATCTTTCGGTTACCAAAAAATACCCCCAACTATATGCTACATATTGAAACAGGAACTCCTCCGTTGCTCTTGTATACCATCAAAATGCACTTCAACTATGTTTTAAAAATACTACAGATGAGCGAATGCAGATTACCAAACGTAGTTTTAAGAAGTATAACTAGAACAAACGGATACATTTGCGAGGAATGGAAAAAAACAGCTTCTGAATGCGGTCTAAATCTGTCTATTGAGGCGGACGAGCCTCCTCATCTTTTAAGAAAAAAATTTAACTCTGTTTTGGAGAATTTTGGTAGACACACATATGACAAATATGTCGAAGAAGCTGAATCTTCACTGTTTAGGAACTACTACAGCAAACTAAACCATTTTTTAAATGAAAAAACATACTTCCTTGACAGTCACTCAATCTAAAAAATAAGCACAATTTTTAAACTGAGAGGAGAACTCGTTCAGTTAAACTTTATCCCCCACAGACCAGATTTACCAATTCTTTGTAACCTATGCAACATGAGGAAGAGAGAAGACATCTTACATTTTATTGGTGTGTGTCCGATTCTAAAAGAATTTCGACTAGCAATTTTCGAAAAACTTGTTTTAGACGAATATGAAGTAACGTGCATCTTAAATGGAGAAAAGGGATGGAAGGCCTTATACGATTATTCAGTAGCAGCACTTTGTTATAGAAAACGTATCATAGATGGAGATTTTTAATCTAAAACTTTTGTATGTATTTTGTCAACCTGGTAGACGGCCATAGGCCAAACCATAAATGACTTAGGTTAAACTTTACATTGTAAAACATTTATTGAAAATAAAAGTCAAACTAACTAACTAACAAACTATAGCCAAACCAAATTCGTCTCATCGCTATTCTGTAAAATAGCTTCAACAGCTTCTTTAAGTCCTCTATAGCTAGTTTGAGCAGTAAAAAACTATTGCAATTATTGTACTTACGCATGATGTCAGTGTACTCCACCGAGTACAGTACCATATATTTAACCAACGTTTTAATGAAATTATTTTTTAAACAATTGAATTGAAATAACAATAAATTGTAGGCAGTAATTATTTAAAATATTCACGCTCATTCACTAACCTCAAACATGTTTTGGCGACACAACATAAAGTGACACATTAAAAAAAACCGCGAAATCTTTGTTGATATATTTGAATTGTCTTATTAAGAAATAAATTCACCAGGCTACTCAAGTTTTCTTTACAGAATTTGTAATTGGCACTTAGAGATAGGTGCACTCAATTAAGACCTCAAATGGATTAATTGAATTAAATATAAGCCGCCGTGGCTTAATGGAAAGTCCAAGTTCGATTCCCAACTGAACACCTCGAATTTTTCACGGCACCACCTCTTTCGAGCTGCTGACAACACTCAAAGAATAATAACTATCTAACAAAGCTTCCCAAAGTTCGCCGTTCGGAATCGGAAAAATAGTGTAGGTCCGTTCTACTCATGTGAGAATAGTAGCACGCACAACACGAGACGTTGATAAGCAAGCTAGGCCCTGGTCCACTGTGGACTGTCGCTCCATATAATTATTAAAATTATTATTTTTATATTAAAAGTAATGTTCATATATGACTCTATATTGCAAGTATCAAGAAACTATAAAAACCAGTTATTGTACTTGCATTCATTCATAAATAAATTGTCTGTAGCCCAGTTTCCGTTTCAATACACTAAGTGTGATAAAAGTGTGACTTTCTTACCAAAATCTTCCACATAAAGTAAATGCTGTGGATATATTTTATATGCGCAAAAGAGATTTCTGTATAAATGTGCGCTTCATGCGAAATTTGTTATATCCTTTAGCCATAAAGTAAAATTATATGATATGAAACAGTTTTGCCAATTATACTGCATTGCTGATTTATTTCAGACAGTGTAAAAAACAAACCCAAAAAAATATGTTAAAATACAATCAAAAGCACCCATATCTCTTTACTCAAGTACACATAAAATTTAAGACAAAAAATCGTAATGTCTAGGTACAGTAGCAATAGTTTTGGAACAAACAATATTCAGTTGGGATCAAAATATGAGCATGTATTACGTTACAAAAACTATAAACCATTAAAAGTAAATATGAAATATAAATGAAAAATTAAATAAACGTTTAGTTCTGTTCTGAACCCAGTTATTATCACCAATTTCTCTTTTTCTCCCGAAAGATTTGAAAGAGTATTTATTTAATAAATGCAGCAGTGTTTCGGGCTGCAGGTTTTAATTCAACATACCAACACATACAAACATAATTAAGACTGTTGATAATATTCACCTAACAATCATTCAGTTCATTTCATCGGAAAAGAAACAATCACTTATATGTAAACAAAAATGAAGGGGTGGGATGTCTGACAAACAGACGAAATAACCTCGGAAATATAAGCGGGAAAATGAGACATTTTGTAAAGATCATAACGCATATGTGCATTTCGAGATTTTAATAATACACAAACCATTTAAAAAACATGAACCACGTGTATATCATTTCTGCGCCGAAATATATGCAATACAAACATAAAAATAGTAACCATAAATCTGAATTTCTTAGAACTGACCCATTTTTTTGTATGTATTTTTATCAGTTTTAATTTAAAATACCGCCTAAACTAAGCTGATTAGACCCCCCAACCCAAAAATTTTTTTCTTCGTCTCGCTTAGACCTACAAAAGTTCATCACTCAATCGAGGTCCCGCAAGTATCGGAATCATGCCGAAAATATTTATTGCAGTCACTTAAGAATCCGTTGATACCGCATGTGATGACTTTATAAAAGATAAGGATAACAAAAGACGTGTTTTATTAAACTAGTTTGGAAGTTAGTTGTTAGCATTGTTCCGCTACAGTGTTTGAAAAAGAAACCAAAGGTGGTATATCTAAACATCCAACATAGAGAGAAAATCATTTCGGAGTTGAAATGCCATCTATTATTGAAAAACCTAAACTGAAGCAGAATCCAACACAAATTGAAGTTGGCTTTCATGGGAACTGTTTTTGACGGATTGTCATTGTATTACAATAAATTGTGGTGACATTTTGCAGTCCGTCAAATTACTTGTTAAACAAAAACTACTTGTTAAGAAAAACGCATATTCTAGCAAATTGATTTTCAATTTTTAATAAGTATTATAACCTGTTGCACAAAAAAAACATTTGTTTTAAGTACAAATAAAAAATAAAAATCATATTTTAAGAAAATCATGTTCTGTTGCTTAAGAAATTGCATGAATGGAAATTTGCAACCACCTTTATCTTCATCAAATAAATCCAGAGCATCAGAAATACATCTGGATAGCGCATTTATGGGTATGTTTATCTAATTATTTTAATTATTCTATCTGATTGTGTTCTTATAAAGGCCCAGAGGTTATACTCCTTTCCAATCAGTTGCGGATTACTGGAACTGGTGGAGCATTAGCTACCGCTCCGCTTGTACAATCAAAATCGTATTATGAAGTAAAAATTCAACAGAATGGTACTTGGTCAGTAGGTCTTGCCACTAGACAGTCTGACATGTCAAAGAAGATTGGAGGCACTGACAGAGAGTCTTGGTGTCTTTGTTCGGATAATGCAACAAGATACAATGATGAAGTAGTTGGACCCGTAGTGGTAACAGTGCAGCCACCGCTAAATTGTAATGCAGGTCTTATAGGCATCGATGAAGATACAAATGATACATTATTGACAGTGAACCAAGTGATAACGGATACAACACAGGAAGATGAAAATCGCGAATTCCCGGGAGAAGGCGATATCATTGGTGTGACCTATGATCACATTGAGCTAAATTTTTATTTTAATGGGAAGAATCTGGATATCCCTTTTCGAAATGTAAAAGGTTGTGTTTATCCCGCAGTATATGGTAAGTAACAAGTTTATATATAATATATATATTCTATTTGCAATACAATTGCTTTGCAGTTGGAAATGGAGCTATTTTGGATGTAATCCTCGAAAATTTTGCATACGGACCACCACCCGGGTTCGAAAAAATAATGATTGAACAGTCATTACTTTAAATTCGTAATGAAAGCCATAATACAGAAAGAGAATACCACACTATTTATATAACCAACATGAGAACAGCGTATCTGTTAACACACTAAAAAAATATACTTTCCGCAATATACCAAACAAAATGTTTTACTTTTCTAGAGGAAACTTTTAAATAGGTCTCATTTTTTTTGGTATTTATATTGTTAAACATGAACATTACATATGATAGTGAAACAAAACAAATTCGCGAAAAACAAACGACATTTGCCATGTTTTAATAAAAAAAACATAGCTGATAATTTTATCCATAAAGAATATAATAGTGTGTTTAAGGTCTTTAAAGATTCTTAGAACCTGCAAAGATATACACAAATAAATTATATGTGTTTTAAGCGCAGAATTTAACATCAGGTTGAATGCTGCAAGTTAAAGGACCTATCTCCACGCAAAACACTAGTTAAACTGAAGGCCTGTGTCATGACAAGGTATAAAAATAGCGTTATGGAGAAAACCTAGGGAAGCTACGAAAAGCCATAGCACAAGAAGAGAGCAGGAAAAGCAGAAGAAAATTGATATCACTATTTTGCAGGTAAATATAAATGTTTAAAGACACATTCAAAATGCGGGACATTCATAAGACGAAGAAGCCTTTGTTTTTATAATCGTTCGGCAGACTTTATAGTTTTCATTTTATATGTTGTTGGACTGCGCGGATGTTAGCCTGTCTCCTGGTTGGTTTTTGAGAAGTCATTTATCTGCTTATCTGATTTGATTTTTTTGTTGAATATACATTTTTGCGACTATTTGGTTCATTTTATGGTTTAATCATATTTCTAAATTGCTTGTTAAAAATAGCATAGTTTATTCCGTAACCTACGACAACCTAAAAGAAAATTCTGACAGCAATCGAGTTAAATTGTAACAACATCGAACCCAAGCTTAATAAATTGTAACGGCAATAGAGTTTAATTGTGATGACAGCGAAGCTAAACAAAATATAATTGCGAAAGCAGTCAAGTATAATTGCAACCAATACAAATATGTCAATAACTAAAAGAGTGAACTCATCATAAAATACATAAGGTAGCATCATACAAACGGGGGCAGAAAGAAGCAACAAAAACAGTAGCAAGTCAAATAATTTGATTAAAAGTGATAAAACAAAGGTGATTATCGAAAACTTCAAACTAAAGGAAGAAAACGACTTATAAATGAAATAATATTAAAGAAGTGAATCAGAACAATTATGTAATTAAAAAGTATATAATACTTAAGACTAAAAGTAACAAAATAAAATACATTTATATATAACATCACATAAATTGAAATACCAAAAATATTCGGGCAAATAATGCATTTAGTAAAAAGAAAATAAATAAAAAAAAATTAATATTTTGTGGGCAATCTTCTTTGTGCAATGGTACTCTTTAATCTTCGAGGCATTGAGGACACCAATTTTTTCGTAACTGCTTCTCCTATTTTGTACCATTCGTCTTCAAGAATAGTTTTAAGTTGGGTCTTATTGGTGATGTCATGTTTTCTATGGGGTTCATGTCTGTGGTGGTTCATGGTTCATGTCGATTTTGGTGGAGGATTAAGCACTTTTGGACAATGATATAGTAGTCATGTCTTGACAATAACAGCGGTGTGTTTTGGATCATTGTCTTAATAAAATTTAAAATGATCTCGAATTCCCAAGCATGGGCACTTTCCTTCAAATGATTTTTTTAAATGACAAGTACATATATTTGTCCATGGTTCCATCGATACACGATACGATATTATATATTATACATCCCCCTCCGTGTTTTACTGTGGGGCACATATATTTGTTTTCAGCGCCGTATTATGCTCTCGCCACACAATTTGCCTACCATCTGAGCCAAATAAGTTTATATTTATTTATTTTACTGATGAGGCAGTAAACATGACAGTTTCCCAAAATTCTGGAGACACGCTTAAATATTTTTGAGCTACACTTAACCTTACGCACAAATAAACGTTCGTCTTGCTCCGATACATTTTTTTTCCTACCTCTTCCAGGAGCATTTTTAAGTGTACCTTCGGTTTCATATTTTGTTATAATTTTCTGTACAGGGGAATGAGTTCGCCCTACAGTCCTACCAATCTTTCATAAAGATTCTCTCTCATAAAATCGCTTAATGATAAGCTTTCGTGTTGAAATATCAGTTCCTGTCTTTTTTTTTCTCCATGCCAGAAAGAAAATGCTTTCTTCTTAACACAAAAGTCGCAACACAAATGATCAATAAACACATTCTTCTCCTTTCTTTAACTTCACTTACGTTTAACACTAAAAATTATTTTTTTCATAGGATTCATGTGTTTTCCAAGTTTTTTTTATTTGTGTACGCTCAATTTTGTGTGATTAAAAGGGGTGATTTTTTGTTCTATTATTGTTTTTGGAAGAATAATACTTAAATATAATAATAAAGAATATGTGGATAAATCAAATTTAATTTCTAAATTATATTTAAAAACATTTCTTCGCATCGAAAAAGGCGAAATTACATCCATGCAAAGGGTGTACGCTCAATTTTGTGAGGTACTGTATGTGTTTTCTATTCCACAGATTTTTGATTATTAACTTTTTTTTTATAATTGGCGCGCACTGAAGGGATTGTTTATGCCCTTAAATAACTGGAATTAAGTCACAGCACGGCCGAAGGTATAGAGGAAGAGAGGGAAAGGAGGTACCGATGCACATTGGTTTTAAATGCCTGTGGATTGGAATGGAGAGAAAAAATTGGGTTGGGAAGAGCATTCCATATTCGTGTGGTGCGGCAGAAGAACGAGTCTCTAAACTTAACTGTACGTCCGAAGGTGGGCTTAAGGGTGAACGGGTGAGCTTTTCTAGCGAGGCGGGTATTGCGGGTAAATTCTTGAAGGGGAGGAATGCAGCTATCTAACTCATTAGAGCATTCTTTTCTTAACGATAAAATAGTGATAGAGACGGAACATTTCGTCGATGTTCAAGCGAGTCGATTGACTTGGCAGCATTATTATCACCAAAAAGCTCTATTGCTCGCTGTTGGATTCTATCTAATAGGTGCAAGTTAGTCGAAGGAGCGCCGGATCAGATAGGAGCGTTGTACTCAAGCTTTTTGCAGATGTACGCCTTATATATTGTTCCCAGGGTGAAATATTTCCTGCATCGCTTTAAGAAACCTAGACATTTCGCTGCATTTTTGGCGATCTCGAATATGTGATCGTTCCAACTTAGTGTTGATTTGATACACGTACCGAGGATTGAAAGTCGTTAAGTTTCAACAATGCATTCATAGATAAGAGCAGGATGTTTTGAGAACGCTTGAGTGACAGTAGATGTAGTAGATAGATGTCATCAGCGAAGGGGTGAATTGTATTATAAGTGACAGACAAGAGATCATTTATGAAAATGAGGAAGAGTGTCGGAGACAAAACGTAGCCCTGGGGAACACCAGCATTAATATGGTGAATATCAGACTTGAACCCATCCAATACAACTTGTATTTAACCGTTTCAGAAGGTAATTTCTAATGCATTGAAGAAGAGAATCATCGACGCCAAAAGCACGCATTTTCGACAAGAGAGTCTGACGCCAGACTCTGTCAAATCCTTTTGAAATATTAATTGCGACGATCTTGCTTTCTCCTACATTGTGCAAAGATTGGTTCCATTTTTCGGTGAGATAAGCCATCAAATCACCAGTGGACCTATTGCTGCGGAAGCCGTATTGCCGGTCACTAAAAAGGTTCCGAGTTTCAAGATATTTCATAAGCTGACGTTTTATCAGCGTTTCTATGACCTTGGAAAGTAGGGACGAAAGTGCTATGGGTCGGTAGGAGGTGGGTAAAGATGGTTCGCCATTTTAAGGGGCGGGCTGAACAAATGCATTTACTCGGAAAGAGCCCTAAATCCCTAAAAAAGATGTTTAGGCCGCTCCAGTTGGCTTTCTCGTAGAGTCAAACTATTCTTTAGGGATTTGCTCTCTAACTGGTTGGGACGAGTACGAAAAATTGGCTAATACGACACAGTGGTCTGACGAGCCCAGAGGCGAAAGTATGTCAACTTTGTATTTCTCGGAATGAGTACTTAGTGCTAGTTACATCAAGGAATATTCTCGAGGAAATCAATTCAGCTGTAAATATTACCTTTTATACTGAGCAATTTAGAAAATGGCATCGCATTTACCAGAATTGGTGTACCACATAATAGTATACTTAATCATGAAGATTTGAAATTCATGGTAAATGAAATTTCAATGTATTATTTGAATGATCAGTTACTCGGAAGTTGGAAGTGATACAAATCCGGACTCATTTTCTGGTGTGGTTCAGCATTAATAAATGTCCCGGTCAATTGTAGCTTTCGAGCAAATAATTGGACGTATTTCAACAACGAGGTATCTTCCACTGATCATGCTACAAAAATTGCTATAAAATCACAACTGTAATTTAACATAATATAAAAATGTAATTATGTCACTACATAGTGGACATCAGGTATTTGCTAGAATGCTGACGTACTATCTGGTCCCACGGTTGTTCTAGAGTGTAATTGGACACCACAATGGAATCGAATGCTCGAACGTGGTCTGGCACAATTCTTATATCTGCTATGATAGCTTCATATAAATAGAAATTAGTTCTATCGCAGAACCTAAAATACCAGACGTGTCTCCGACACACTTCTTTATTTTAATAAATGAAAAAATTTCAATAAATTTTGAAACAATTTCAATAAAGAATTTTCATTAAATTTTATGTGAAAAATGGAATTAAGTGCTCTAAAACACTTAAAATGTTGACAGTACTCTTAATCTTTTCAGAAAATGCCGAAAAGATGTGAAGGTCGACAAGATGTGATTGAAATAGTTAACAAAATTGTTATGGAGAATCGCCGAATCACAATTAGAGAAGTTACTGAAGATGTCGGTATATCGGTTGGCACATACCATGCAACCGGTGTAGTTCTTAGCACACGGTCGTACGGTAAGAAAGTAATATCTTGAAGTTATGCGCCATTTGCGAGAAGCAATCTGAAGAAAACATCTGGAATTGTGCAAAAATAATTCATGATTCACCTGCTCACTAATAACACCGCAATTATGTTTCAGCAACCGTATTCACCAGAGTTACTCTACGTGATGAAAGAGACCCATGAAGAGACTTTGTTTTGCAATACAATCGCTGAGAGAGCTCAAGGGCATATCAAAAAGTGTATACGAGAATTGCTTCGAGGCACCAATGTATTATATATGAAAGGGACTACTTTGAGGAGACAACATGGAAATTTCTTCCTTACAGTAGAAAAACTTAATATTTTTAGTGAAAATATTTATACAACACCTTTTTTGTTGAATATACATCGTATATTTCACATATCGAAAGAAGCTCGAATATAACGCTTCTACCTAATCTGCAGCTCCCAAGACCTCCCAGAACCTACTAGATAGAATTCAACAGCGATAAAATTTAAATAATAATATTAATACTGCAAAATCAATTGACTCACTAGAATATCGATGTAATATCTATTACAGCAAGTCTTTACATCCTGGAAAGACGTTAATCCATTAAGTGCTTAAGTAACCAAATAAATAAACAAAAATATTACAGAAAAAATTAGAAAAAAATCAAATTTAAAAGAGAAATACATTCTCCGAAGAATAAATTTCAATAAAAAGCATTCGAAAATGCAGGAATACCTAATTTTCAGTGACAACTCGGAAATCAGCGAAGATGACATGAATACTAAGAAGCAAAAAAACAATGAAGCAAAACAATGACAGTTGCGTAATATGAACTTTTCTTAATAGACAGAAAACAACGAGGTTGCGATATACAGCGGAAATGGGAATGTTTTCGCAAAACTCGCTTTACACAATGCCGAAGACGGGTCGGCGGAAAAAATAAAAGAAAAAACTGGAGGTGTTCATTAAAGCACTGCATTTTAAACTGAAGGCCAGAAAAAAGCTAGCTAATGAAAAAGATCAAGGAAAGTCACAACCCAAGCAGCAACAACCAAAGAATCCTCAAAAACAACAACGTGAGAAGGATGATCAGCAGCAACAGAAAGAACAACAACATTAGAAACCGCAGCAACAGCAACATCGGACCAATCGAAAGTAGTGGTAATGAAAAGACTGCCATCGATCTACGTAACCGGAGTGGACACATCAGATACTATTCGTACGAATATTAAGGTACAAACAGCGCTGTGCAAGATAATAGATAATAATAATGTTCAACCTTGTCACAATTTTGTCACTATTTTTCTAAAAGCCAATAGAATAGTAAAGTTTTTTTTTTTAATTTTTTTAATGTGTTAGTATTTGCTCGTATAACCTTTATTTTAAGTACAGCGTCACAACGTTTTGGCATGGAGTCGATTAAGGCCTGACATCGCTGAACAGAGATATTTCACACAACATCCCATAGCTGTTTTGGGTTTTGCTTCATATACAGCTTTTTAACATATCTCTAAAGGTTTTTAATGGGATTGAGGTTCGGATACTGAGGCGGCACCTCCATAACTTGAACTCCCTTGCTTTGGAAAAATTCTTTAGTCAGGTTCCTCGTATGTTTAAGATCATTGTTTTGCTGTAGAATCCATGTAAGCAGCATATTCCACTCTGCATAAGCCAGCATGGTTTCTCTCATTATGCTGACATTAACTCTGGCGGTCATCATCGGTTGTATTCAAAAAATGGGAACAGTACCAGTAGAAAAAGCATCCCCAGCGTTAATTTTTGCCGTGCATTACAGTCTTATTAGTACACTCCGGTTGTTTTTTTTTTATTTGGGGTCATTGTCTTGCTGTAGAATGCTAATCTAAGCGGCATATTCCACTCTCGTAAGGTTGTTGATGTCTCCACGGGTAAATTTAACTCCTATTTTATTTTCCTAGCGTTCATAAACGGGTTACGTTTAACTAATCTTACTATTTGTCGTTAATCGGCGGGGGTTAGTATCGATTTTCTTCCTCTTTTTCCTCTTGTTGAGCTATACTTGGCTTGGCATTCGCAATCATTTTATTTGAACACCCACCAATTTCACTTATAAATTTGAAAGTTTTACCCTCAGAAAGCAATTTTTTATTAAGGCACGTTTCTTGGGAGTACAATGCACACCACGACTCATTTTACTTTGCTAACAACGTTGCACTTTGAAATATTATCTTTTAAATATTACAATAATATGTGTATAATTAGTTTGTAGCCAAACAAATTCAAAAGGCTGGTGTATACTTCGAAAACGCTCCTCAGTATGGCGTGGTGCTATTATTTTGCACGTTTAAATTCGGCTGCATTTCCGGTAACGGGACCTTTTTAAGGACAAGATGCATTTCTTATTATCCTGTTTATGATTTTTATAACTGATATAATAAAGATGTTGTGCAATAAATATGAGACTCTTGCTGCTAATTAGCATAAAAGTGACAAAGTCGAATACAGTGATATTATTTTGCACTGTGTTGTATTTAAATTGCCTGTACGAATTTATAATAAAAAAAAAAAGAGTTTCAGAAGCAAACTGTTTACTAACTATCAGTGAACATTTTTGTTTTCTTTTTTTAAATGTAGTTTTAAAGCCAGAGCTTATGAAAGTTTGGATAGGGGTGTCCGATTTCTTGATTGATCCACTGCATTTAGTAAATTACCGCTGCAAAGTAAAAGGAATACAAGTTATACCGTCTTCCGCTTTGTGATAACCCCCACCAGTAGAAAAGGTGAGGATAATTAAGGCCCTTAACCCAAAAAGAAAATACAACTCACAAAAAAGAGTCTCTTTTCCAATAATCGTAAGAGGATCTGTTGCAAAAAAAACGAATCGTTTTTTGAGTTGTGCAAAATTTTTTAATTATTAAATTATAATAAGTGTTTGGTACACTCAATACTTAGCTGAAACGATCACATATTGGCGATCGACAAAAATGAAGCGAAATTTCCATGCTTCTTAAAATGATGTGAGTAATTTTTCACTCCTCTTGATCTGACTACAATATGCAATATTCAATATTTGCTCGAACCTTAAGCATAACGCTTCTATTTGGTCGACTGTTCCCAAGTACCTCTGGATATACTGGTTGGAATTCCACAACAATCGATAAAAATTATGGGTAATATGAATATTGCGAAGTCAATCGCCACCCTAGAACAACTTCATAACATCGCGTCTCTGTCACTATTTTATCGCTATTTCAATAAGAAATGATAAAATAAATTAGCCAGTCGCATTCATTTCTTTATAAATTCATCCGCAATACATACCGTCCAAGTAATTCCATCAGTTCACTCTTAAGTCCTCGTTTACGTACTGTAAAGCTGACCGACTTAATTCTTAGCTTTCAAACACAATTATGAATCAGAGACCAGACCTTATTGGTCTCTGGTATTATTCGAATCCACAGGTATTTAAAATCTATGTGAATTGGTACCACATTTACTTCCTTATTCTTTTGTTCTGTGTAGGGTTAATATTGTCTGTGATTGCCTAATGAGTCTAGTATCGTTCTAGGGAATAAAAAAAATAAAAAAAAAACAAATCAACATTTCGAAACCCGGAAGATATCCAGAAATCAAGAACAATTATTTGCCCTTGAATAAAAAAACTATAGACATGAGGAGTGCTTGCAAAAATGGCTTTAGTCCAAATCCAACAAACTTCTTTGGCCCTCTTCAAACTCGCGATGATGATGTTATGGAAGATATACCCGTATCTGAACCTTTAAAATGGTGTATGTTCCGCCTATTAAATTTTTCCAAAAAACATGTGATTTTGTGCATAGAGTCATGAAAAGTTTGAAAATTATTATTCCGTGAAAAAAATGTCAATCGGGATAAAAATTATGAGAGGAATTTTTTGAATCATACAATTCGGTGACCAGCTGTTAAAAGCTCAAGCCTTTTAAATTTTTTCGCATGATTTAAAAAGCACTAAGGCGTTTAACGTCTTTCTGCATGGTATGGACGACATAAACTAGAACTAGGGCATAAAGTTGCCAAAAAACAACACAATCTACATTATTTCACTTGAAAATTAATCCATGAAGTTAGGTGATCTTAATAAAAAAACATCGTTCCATTTTTCATACCCAATTGAAATTAAATTATCAACGAAAGCTTAAAGGTAACCTCATGCAATGTCACAACTGCCAGATGTTTGGCCATTGTGAGAGGAACTGTCACTTTAAAACATATTGTTCTATCTGCTCTGACACATATAAGGCTGCTGAATGTGACAATACTCTCATTCAGAAATGTGCAAATTGTGGAAAAGCCCACAAGTCCACTGATCCCACATGTGAGAGCAGAGTTAAATATAAGCTATATGTATATATATAGCTATAGAGCAAACCTGGTCTCACACTCCAAAAACGGATATCGATCGTTTCTCTGTCCGATTTTTCCTCTGTACAAAAACCACAACAACGACGCCAGCAGTTCGATCGTTATACGAGGAGTGCAACTTTTTCTACACCTCCAACAAGAAATGCTTGGCTGAATATCTCTCCACAGACTTCCCTTGGGCAATCCAGCAGTAAACTCTCTCTAACAACAGAGCTGACAACAATCCTGGAAACACAATTGGCTGCAACACCGATTCATAGTTCTCGCCGGAGGAATTAAATTCTTTAACCATGAAAAAGGTTACTAAACTATCCGTTTGTAAAACCAAAATCGAATAATTCACTTTTATCGCACAGTTAGCTACAAAATTTGTATATAATAAAAATTGTTGGCGCGACAGTCCACAGGGGGACCAGGGCCTAGCTTGCTTATCAACTATTCGTGTTGTGCGCGCTACTGTTCCCTCACGAGTAGAAGGGAACTACAGTTTTTGCCGACTTTGAACGGCGAAGTTTAAGAAGCTTTCTTAGACAGTAATTACTCTTTGAGCAGCTCGAAAGAGGTGGTGCCGTGAAAATTCGAAATGTTCAGCCGGGAATCAAACGTAGACCCTTCGGCGTGTGAGCGTCGCACCCTACCCACTATGCCACGGTGGCCACAAAATTTCTATATACTAATGTTAATTAATATTATTATTAATATGATAGGTAGAAACATAAGCATTAGAAATTGGAATGCTAGGGGTATTTGTAACAAAGCCACTGAGCTGTTAAATTTCTTAAGTATTTACGATATTCGTGTTTTTCTTATCACCGAAACAGTATTCAGAAATGATTTTTATCTGCCTTCATTCAACTATCAGTATTATAGAAACGACAGAATCGGTAGAGAAGGTGGATGTGCCGCTATCTTTATAAAAATATTATACAACTATATGAGTTGGCCCTATTGACTTAACTACCTCGTCTTTTATTTTAAGAAGTTAGCGGCTCCGAATGCTAGTTCTGGTGCAACACCAATAAAAATGTCGTTCTTTGGCAGAAACTGCTCTATCGGGGGCAGAAATTGCTCCTTGTGGCTACGAGCAACGTCCGGCTCGTACTCGAGTTGCCTCTCTACTGTTCGGCGTGTGACGTGGAAGATGATGGGGCAGCCTTCTTTAACTTGTATCAGGCCTTTCACATACAGATAAATGAAAGCTTCAGGCGGAATGTAACCGTTAAGACGTACCCTTTCATGGTAAATTTCATTTGGGTAGTAAGAGAGATAAGACTGTTAGTTGAAGGCGTGTTACTAGCAGTGTGACTCAAAATCAACTTCATAATAAAATTATCTAACCACGGTGGTCGCCGTGGCGTAGTGGGTAGAGTGCGACGCTTACACGCTGAAGGGTCTAGGTTCGACTCCCAGATCAACCACCTCTTTCGAGCTGCTGACAATACTCAAAGAGTAATAACTGTCTAAGAAAGCTTCTCAAATCTCGTCGTTCGGAGTCGGCAAAAAACTGTAGGTCCCTTCTACTCGTGACAGAACAGTAGCGCGCACAACACGAGTAGTTGATGAGCAAGCTAGGCCCTGGTCCCCCTTTGGACTGTAGCGCCAACAATTATTATTATTATAACCTTATAAGGTTTGCGTCTAATAAAATAAACGACTGTTACAAAATTCAAGTTTTACTTTATTCATCACACTTCGTGACAACTTCAAAAAAGAGTATCAAATCATAAACGTGCAACCGTCAAAAATAAAGAACAAAACAAAAAATATAGTAGCGGCATCTTCATGCCGCAAAGGCGTTAATATTGTAAGCAAAGAGTTACAAGACCTCTTAACACGCCTCCTCTTATTAATGGCTTCGTCAATACATTCGCTATCATATCTTGCGGAGAAATATGCTGTAATATAATTAAGCCAGCTGCAATCGTGTCCCGTATGAAATCATGTTTTATGTCGATGTGTTTTGTACGAACGTGAAACATCGAATCATTTTCCAACACTCAGCCCCCCGGTTGTCCACAAAAAGAGTTAGAGTTAGTTCCAGCATTAGGCTCCTCAGGTAGATGGCTTATTTGGCTGCTTCTGCCAAGCTGACATACTCTGTCTCTGTCGATGATAACGCAACCGTCCGTGACTTCCAGGTAACGGCTGCACTACTGAAAAGAAATACATACCCCAAATATGATCGACGATCATCAGTGTATGCAATCAACGATCCAGTAGATTTCTTGTACATTAGTCCATTATCCATAGTTCCAGCGATATATCTCAAAACTCGTTTCGCTGCGAGCCAATGACAACTTGTTTGGCTGAATGAGTAATAACAGAACTGCAAGTTTTCATTCCGTATTGTTTAAGAAATCCAAGAGTGTATCCTTTCTGGGAAAGTTTGATTTCATCTTCATCTTGTATTATTTCTAAGCCTAGACAATTCTTAGCAGGACAAAGATATTTTATTTCAAAATCTTTCAAAAGACATTTGTGTAGATCCTTAATACGGCTTGCATCGCTCGTCGCAACTAGCATATCGTCAACATTTACTAAGAAAATGAAAGTTTGATTTCATCTTCATCTTGTATTATTTCTAAGCCCAGACAATTCTTAGCAGGACAAAGATATTTTATTTCAAAATCTTTGAAAAGACATTTGTGTAGGTCCTTAATACGGCTGGCATCGCTCGTCGCCACTAGCATATCGTCAACATATACCAAGACAAACAAATTACTATATCCATTTTTATAATGGAAAAGGTATGGTTCATTTTTACTGACTTTTAATCCAAGAGCCAAAAGCCTTTCTCGAAGTTTTTCGTACCATTGGCGACCTGCTTGACGAAGTCCGTATAGCGTCTTTTGCAAGCATTCCCTCCGCGTTTGCATTTTACTCGCTTGGTCTTCTGGTATGAGCCTTTTTCATGTTTTGATATGATTCGTTCCAGCAAAATGTTTAACATATCTGGAATTTCATTGATGACATTATCATTCAATAACCCATTCAGAAATGCTGCTTTTAAGACCAAGCTGTACAGAAAACACCAAAAGTAGACGCAAAGTTTGAAGCTTTGCAACTAGAGCAAATGTCTGATGATAGTTCACTCCATATTTCTGGCAGTAAACTTTTGCAACTATACGTGCTTTATGTGTAATAACACTGCCATCAGAAGAGTTTTCAGTCGTAAGAACCCAGCGACATCCAACAACATGATCATTATCGTCCTTCTTAATTATTTTCCAAGTATTATTTTATATAATGCTTACCAGCTCGGATTCCATGGCGTTCTTCCACTCTTCAGCATCACAGCTCCGTAAGGCGTGAACAAAACTTAAATTTTTTATTGCCGGAATCAATACCGCTTGCAGAAACTTAACATCACGCGCATGAACGATCTTGTGTTTCCTTGGCAACCATAGTCGATACCCCTTTCTATCACCGGGATATCCAACAAATACACCTGTTATTGATTTTTAGTTTATCTTTTGCAGGATCTTTACCGAGGGCAAGTACTTTAGAATCAAATACTTTTATATAGTTCAATTTAACTAGTCCACTTTTCATATGGAATTCCTCCACCCAGACTGGTTGTTGGACACCGATTTCGGATATGGCATGCAGTGGCGACAGCCTCAGACCAAAATGAAGAACTTATGTTTAATTGTAGCCATATCCATAAGCGTTCGATTCTTTCGTTCTGCTAATCCATTTTGCTGTGGAGTATGACCAATAGTCACTGGACACTGGACAAGTACCTATCAAACTCTCCATTACAATACTCCCAACCATTATTAGATTGCAAACATTTTATTTTAAGTCCAGTTTTCCTCTCAACAAGTTGCTGGTAGAGCTTAAAAGCCTTAAAAAACACCACTCTTCTATTCCAAAAAAAAAAAACTAAACACCATCTTGTACAATGATCGATAAAGCTTACCAAATGTTTAGCAGCTCCAGCTGATTCCCTTCGAAATGGGCCAACCACATCCGAATGTATACATTTAGCACTTCTGTACACGGTTCACGATACTTTGCAAAAGGTGCTGCGCTCATCTTCCCTTTCAAGCATATTATACATTTCTTTAACTGTTTAATGTTTTTAAGTCAACCCTGGACACACATCTACCGCGTACCATCTTAACTAAGTCTTTACTGTTCAGATGTCCTAACCTTTCATGCCACTTCAACAGTTCGGAGCATTCAGGCTGTTTAACCATTTTTACGCACTCTGCGTACAGCTCACCTTGACGATCTGCGATTAGAGATACGTTACCATTTGCATCACGAACATAAGCATGATCTCTACAAAATGTAACTTCATGACCTTTGTTTGAAACTTTAGAAATAAAAACTAAATTTGTCCACAAGTCATATAACATATTATATACATATACATATAACGTATCGTTGAATTCGACTAATAGAGGACCAGTATTATTATTATTATTATTATTATTATAAACATTCTTTATTGGTCTTCATTTTTTCTTCATCAATAATAGAGGACCAGTATTTCCAGCTACCGACAAATGAACAATTGCTTCGCCCTTAACATCAGTTGATGCATTACTCGAACGATTTAATTTAATTTACTACAGTCTCCTTTAGATTTGAATAAATATTCGTCGGTAAATCGGTAAAACGATTGAGATCTATTACTACCAGGAGCCATTGCTATGACAGCACCACCAGAAGATTGGTTTCTGGCTTCTCTTCTTCGATCATTTTGATTTTTAGGACATAAACCGATGGTAACCGATGGGTGGGCATGGGCCTATGCACGCGAGGTAACGTCGTTGATTGCGCTCAACATGGCGAGCTGCCAAGGCAATCCTCGTTAGTGCACAGGTCAAGTTGACATACAGCCTCCAAGTGGCGCCCCCTGGATAGCCATCACAACACCCGTTGTATGGTGAACTAATGTATGCAGCAATACCCTCTGCCTGAGGATTTAAATAATGGGCCTGGCCTACCAGTCTGTGGGTTGTGCGTGAGGGTAACTTCCTCACCACGTAAAAACCAGAAGTTCAGAGACAACATAGTGAAGGATCAACTGTTGACGACTCCAGCAAACGTTTTAAGGACAATGATTTTCGGTTTTGCACGTGGAATGTGAGGTCTCTTAACAGGCCACGTGCAGCCGAACAACTTGCGGAGGCCCTTGACAGCTACAAAGCTGACATAATGGATGGGCCTGGCATAATAGCGATGAAGAACTGCGATATCTACTACAGCAATTGCTATAGAGAGAGAAGGCAGCGCTTATTTGGATGCGGATTTGTTGTTCGAGGCAGACGTAGGCAAAAAGTCTTGAGCTACGACCCAGTCAGCAAACGCCTCATGACAATCCGCATCAAGGCTACATTCGGGAACATCAGCCTAATATGCGCTCACTCCCCGACAGAGGAGAAGGATGACAACATCAAGGATGACTTCTATGATCTCCTAGAAAGAACATACGATCGATGCCCCACCTACGATACCAAGATCGTTCTAGGAGATTGCAACGCTCAGCTGGGAAAGGAGGACATCCTTGCTGGAGTCATCGGTAAACACAGCCTGCACGACAACACATCCGGAAACGGACTCAGGCCGTTGGACTTCGCCTTGGGGCGAAACCTCTCTGTTGCTAGCACGCGGTTCCCATACCTGGACATTCACAAAGGAACCTGGCGATCCCCTGATCAATTAACCGTCAACCAGATTGATCACGTTGCGATCGACGTCAGACACTCCTCCTGTATTCTCGATGTCCGAACCTTCCGAGTCGCAAACATTGACTCGGATCATCACCTTGTTGTAGCCAAGGTAAGAACCCGGATATCGAGAGAGCAACAGAGTCGAGAAAGGCGAAAACGGTTTGACGTCGAAAAGCTACAATTGCTGGGAACTTTGCCGACCGAATCTCCCGGAAACTCGCTCAGAGTTCGACGCTTCCTGCACTAAGCATAGAAGAAGAATGGAAACGTTGTCAAGAAGCAATCAAAGATGCTGCCACTGATGTGCTGGGTTTCACGTCACCACCCAGAAGGAACCCATGGTTTGATGACGAGTGCAGGCAAGCGCACGCAGCTAAACAAGACGCCTATAAGGCGACGCTGCATCGAACAACGCGGGCTGTTCGTGAACTCTACGAACAGAGAAGAAGGGAAGAGAACCGGCTTCTCAGAAGGAAGAAGAAGGAGCATGAGAAGCGCGCGGTCGAGGAAATGGAAAGGTGCTTTGGCAGGAATGAAGTCCGACAGCTATCCGGAGGATACAAGGTTCGGACCAAGGCCTGCCGAGACCAAAATGGATAATTAGTAGTAGAGTCGCAGTCTGTGCTGAGAATCTGGAAGGATCATTTCTGCAGACTCCTAAACGGCGATGACGACCCAAATCCCGCTGTTAGGCAGAATGGTCCACGCAATTTGGACGATGATAGACAAGCATTCCGTTCCCCCGACATAGACGAGGTGAAGATAGCTATATCCAAGCTGAAGTCGAACAAAGCTGCTGGAGCGGACGGACTGTCCGCAGAACTATTTAAAGCAGCTGGAGATGACCAGGGTGGGCGCATGCACCAGCTCATCTGTAAGATATGGTCGGAGGAAAGCATGCCCGATGAGTGGAATCTCAGCGTCGTTTGCCCGGTCCACAAGAAAGGAAACCCCTTTGACTGTGCCAACTACAGAGGGATTGGTCTCCTGAACATCGCATACAAGATCCTCTCTGCCGTATTGTGTGAGCGTCTGAAACCATTTGTCCATGACCTGATAGGTCCCTATCAGTGTGGTTTCAGGCCATTGAAGTCCACAATAGACCAGATCTTCACATTACGGCAGATCCTGGAAAAGATCCAAGAAATGCAAATTGACACTCACCACCTATTCGTCGATTTCAAGGCTGCATATGCTCACTGCTCCGTCAAGGTCGGTACCGAACTCACCGAGACCTTCAATGTCAAAAAGGTTTTAGACAAGGCGACGCACTGTCATGTGACTTCTTTAACATCATCCTCGAGAAGATCGTGCGTAACTCACAAGTCAACACCAGAGGCACGAACTTCCAGAAGTCAGTTCAATTGCTAGCTTACGCTGATGACATTGACGTGATTGGACGAACACAGCGAGCCGTCAATGAGGCGTTTGCTGGCATTGAAGCGGAAGCGGCTAAAATGGGTCTAGTGGTAAATGAGGGCAAAACGAAGTACATGCTGTCATCAAGGAAGGACACACAACATCGACGTCTCGGACGGAGCGTCACACTAGGCAGCAGAAACTTCGAGGTAGTTAAGGACTTCGTCTACCTCGGCTCCGCGGTAAACAGGGACAACAACATCAGTACCGAAATCAAACGCAGAATCACTCTTGGCAATCGCTGTTTCTTTGGGCTCAAGAGGCAATTGAGTAATAAAGCCCTCTCTCGAAGGACTAAGCTCGCTTTATATAATAGCTTGATCATCCCCGTCTTACTATATGGCGCAGAATCTTGGACGTTAGCAAAGGCGGCTGAGGAAGCCCTTAGTCTTTTCGAGAGAAAAGTTTTGCGTGCGATTTTTGGTCCTGTTTGCGTTGATGGCATCTGGAGGAGAAGATTTAATGACGAAATCTATTGGCTGTACAGTGACATGCGCCTGGTCAAGCGTCTACGGATACAACGCTTAAGATGGCTAGGCAATGTAGAGCGTATGGACACCACTGCTCCGGCCCGAAAAGTCTTTGAATCCGAGCCATTGGGACAACGCAACAGAGGACGACCTAGACTAAAGTTGCGCACAGAAGTGGGGAAGGACCTCAACCAACTTGGATTGCGCAACTGGAGACAGTTGGCGAAAGATCGTGCTGGCTGGAGAGGCATGTTGGTTGGGGTCCAGGTCCACCCCGGAGTGTAGCGCCATAAAAAGAAGAAGAAGAAGAAGAAACCGATGGTAACTCATCGCGAGACTCGATTGCACAACGGCAGTTTTCGTATGAAGCGGGCAGACTATACAAAAGCATTGTGGAAAGCAAATCTCCATTTATTTGAACATTCATACTTTCCAGCTTATCCACTGCGTCATAGAACTTTCCCATATGTTTTTTTACATCGCCGCTATCCTACAGCTTTTGAAGGATTAATTGTTTTAACAACGTCGCCTTCCTTGCATGTTCTTTCGAAGCAAAAATCGCAGCTTGTGGAAGTAGATCTTCGGGTTAGCAGAAAGATTAACACTTTTGAGGAGCAAGGTCTGTGGTCTCTCTCCTCTGGGGGTGTACGTACAGGAGTCAGCGTTCGATGCTAACGCTTACTTCTCTTTCAGAAATCGAAGCCCGTCCGTTGTTAGACAATGAATGGTGTGTGTTTGGGAAATCTTATATTTAATAAATAATACGGCCAACTGACAGCCTGTTGTTGTTTGCTGCTCCTTTTCGCTGCTTTTTCAACAGCCTTTCTTGCGGTAGACTGCTCATAGAGGAACTTGATATGGGCGTCGAGCTTTGTCCTTTCCTCATCAAGTCTTTTGAGTTTCGTCTCCGCCTCCCGTATTTCCTCTTCCTCCTTGTCGGCGACCGTTGCTTAAGTTTTCTTTTGCGGTGTTGTTTTCTTCTTGTCACCTTTTCATCTGATGTCATTGTTGTCGCTCGACGCTTTGTGATAGTAGGCTCTGGTGCAGCCTCTTTCTCCTCTTCTTTCCTTCTGTAGTCCGTCGCTGATTTTTTTTTAAATCACACTGATTTGCTGAGCTCGTGTCCCTCGCCACTTTCCATGTCCCTCACTAACACTTAGTATCTGTAACTTATTTTAATTAAAAATAAAAACATTATTTTGTCCTTTGGATGCGATCCCGGGATTCTTAATCACCACACTTATGATCTGCTACCAGAGCTACTGACCACTTTTGAACGATTGTTTTTTTCTTGTTTGTTATTTAAGGACACTCAATACAAAGGCGAAACACGTACGTACTCCGTGGAGGTCTGTAAGCTGCTGTTGTGTTTACTTTCCAAGAGGGTATGCAACAACTCCAACAGAAACTGCCCTTAAAAATAACTTCTTGTGCAATCATGGCATTAATATCATCTTTGGTGGAGACCTAAATTGCAGACATAGGGCATGGTATTGCCAAAGAGCGAATGCTTGAGGGAAGATTCTTCATGATATCTTCGTTACTCAACCCATTTTCGTGTATTCATCTGCTCTAACCTATGTCCCATCAAATTCTCGTTACAATTACAATTGATATTTTTTCAGCAGTAGCATGACTCAACCCGTTTTACTGAACGATCTTACCATATCGATCTGGCCACTATCCTGTCCTCTCTCAATTCTCTGGCCTGCGGAATTCAGGATTTTAAGAAAGCCAACTGGACTCGTTTTAAAACTGAAGTGAATGCAAGTATGAGAAATACACCAATGAATCTAGAAAATATTTCCAATATAACTGATGATGGCGCTGCTCTAAATGTCTTCTGTTTGAACATTTTAAACGCGGTTGAAAATTCTTTCCCAAAGCTCCCAAAACAAATCATTTCTCCAAAACTCCCCCATCATATTTTGGAACTCGTCAGGATAAGAAATAAGTATAGGAGAGATTGGCAGAGATATCGTCAGCCATATCTAAAATGTCGACTACAATATCTTAGTAATATAATAAGCCAAAATATTTTTAAATTTGGTAACAATCATTGGACCTCCAAATTTAAAATGCTAAAAAAAACGACAAGCCATTCTGGAATACAGTTAGAGTTATTAGGAATAGGAACAAACTTTTGCCGGCTCTCAAAATCTCTTCCAACACGTACTTTACCGACTATGAGAAAGCCAATGCTTTGGCACAAACTTTTGCAAATAACCACGTCATGACGAGTGGTTTAGGTGATCAAGAATCACTCACACACCATTCAGAACTTTTTTGAGGGCAGTTCTCATCAAATCGCTTTTACTGTTTTTGCAACCATTTCTTTTAAATGCGTGCGTCAAAATGGAATATTTTCCTGATTGCTGGAAATTAGCCAAAGTGATCCCAATACAAAAGCCTGGTAAGCCTTGTAAAAATTCTGAAAGCTAGAGGCCAATCAGTTTACTTAGCAATCTCAGCAAAGTTGATACGAAAGTTCTTAAAGACTTGCTCTTAAAACATATCTGTGATAATAATACAAATGAACAGTTTGAACCCAAATGAACAGTTTGGATTTACAGCACAACACTGCTTCATTCATTAAGTGTTAAGAGTTTTCAATCACATTCGTGCTACAAATCGTGCTACAGGCAAAACAATTGAAATGATTCTGCTTGATTTTCATTTGATACTCTATGGGATAACGGGCTTTTGTATAAACTGATTCATTTTCGCTTTCCTCCATTTATTTGTAAAATTGTTCAAAGTCGTCGTCGCCGTTTCGCAGTCCACGTGTATGGAGCCGTGTGTGACCTGATCTCCTTTAACTCAGGTGTTCCCCAGGGCTTTCCCCAGTTCTAGCTCCAATTTCGTTTAATATTTATATATCTGACTTCCCGGATTTACCAAATTGTCACACTGCACATCTCGTCACACGAATTAGCTCTCAATGTGGAGAGCAATCTCTAAGATGCGATTAGAATTGTGGAAAATATCTCAGCAAATGGAATATCAAATTAATTGAGGAAAAGACTCAAGCTATCTTTTTGAAATGAAAAAGAAAGATTTGCTTTATTTTCATAAGGCATTTGCTATCAAACGAATTGTCTATAAATTGGGAAACCTCCGAATGTTATCTGGGAATCAATCTAAATACTAAACTAACTTTTTATGATCACGTTAGTCAAACAATTGAAAAGATTGGGGTTGCAACCAAAATGTTATATCCACTTATTAATAGAAAGTTTTTACTATCGCTTGAAAATAAAATCATCATTCAAAAGGTGATTTTGCAAGCGGTTATACTTTACGGGTGCCAAGTCTGGGGTAACTGTTCCAAGTGTCATATAAAAAGAAGATACATAAAGCTGCGGGAAACTAATAAGAAACGATTACAGTACATAGTTAAAACCGCATTTAAATGAAATGCAGTATAGGAGATGTTGTTATTATGTACGAGGGTTGCCTCTTATATATCGGGATTAGAGAACAAAAACAAATATTAATCATCGAAAATAGCTTTATTGTTTTTCAAAATATTCCCGATTAAGATCTATACATTTTTGCATGATTTTGAACCAATTATCAAAGCACTTTTGCCACTCTGATTGAGGTAGGTTCCAAACATGCATCGATGTTTTGAGTGCTCAAAAATGTAGTTGTTTGAGCCGATGTGTGAGAGCTCGCATTGTCGTGGTGAAGAGTGATCCGTCTTTCGCGGTTGGTTTTCCTGATTTATTGGAAAACAACTGACAAACAAATGGTTGTGTACTACTCAGAATTGACTGTTCTGCGTTGTTCTAGTGGCAGGGTTGCGACATGTCCAGTTTTTTCTGGCTCATACGCGTAAATGAACGATTTATCACCTGTCACGTTGTCATAGACGTGTTGTTGAGCGATTGTCATATTGTGTAAGATCCGACACTAATAAATTTTTTTGACGGTCAAATGTTGGTCCCACTAATGCACATGCAAAAGTTGTCTCAATCTCACGATAGGTCACATGACGATCTTACATTATTAGTTGGCGCACAGCATTAAAGATTTCCGGAACAACAACTGATTTAGGACGACCTTCACGAAATTCGTCTTGGAGTGAACTACGACCTCGGTTGAATTCACCATACCGTCGATAAACACTGGTCCTTGATGGAGCTTCATCGCCAAAAATTGAATTAAGTTCATCGATGCACTGTTGTTGAGTTAATCTAGTCGAAAGTTGTAAAAAATAATCGCACGAAGATTTTCACGATTTAATTCCATTTTTTGGGCGAGATGAATCTTTTAAGTTACTGTAAACAATACAAATAGCGCTCGTATGTCAAAACGTTCTGAGTACGTATAACTTCGAAAATGTCAACCTTTACGATAGAGCTGGCAGTTGCCAGATTGCAACACTAGGGTTGCCCAATCTCGAAATATAAAAGGTAATATTCGTATATAAATTTCATAGTAAAAAATTTTTAAAAATGAGATTAACATTTAATGCGTTGAATTAAAATATTTTAACACATTTTTGGATCACAACAAAAATTTGAAGGAGCATATAAAAAAAAAATATAATATATATAAATAAAAAACTTTATGGGAAGTCAAGAAAAAACTTTTTTTTAATATTGGGTAGGATAACCCTTTTGCTTGGCTTCTTCTTATATTTGAGAACTACATGGCCCAACAGGTATGAAATATCAAAATTCCTTTACTTTTTCGAACAGTTCGGTCATACTCGATTTTTTTTTTGTTTTACATCACTCCATAATTGTTCGATAGGGTTAAAATATGCACTTGAAGATGGCCAGTACAAACCATCGATGGAATGGTTAGCAAAAAGTTTTTTGTTAACTTTGCAGTGTGTTGATGCAGCAGTCTTGATGAAATTGCCAAACAAGTGGTTAATTTTCTTCAGGCCACGGTTCCATTACATTTGACATTACATTCACGTATATATTTCTCTTTTTTAAGAATGCCATCAATTCTATGAATTGGATCAACGCCATTCCATGAAAAGCATCCCCCCAAGCACTGAGCATCCACCATACTTAACAAGAGGTCAGGTGTATTTTGGATCGAATTCGAGTCCTTTGCGTCTTTTTACGAATCGCCTACCATCTGGTCCCAAATGGTTTATTTTAGTTTCGTCACTCCATAATACAAATATCCAATGTTCTGTTGTCAAATCCAAGTGATGCCGGGCAAACTCAAGACGTTTTTTCGTTTGGATGCTGGTCACGAATGGCTTCTTCTGCGTTACACGACCATGAAAACATAGCTTCGGCTTATCGCCTCCTAATAGTCCAGAGAGCTACTGTTGAGTTTATTCCATTTTTCAATTCTCGTTGAATATCTCTTCTACTTTTTTGGGTTGTTTTTGGAGAGTCTTATTATTTTGCGATCGTATGGATGGTGGTTTTTCGTGATCTTTTTTTGCTCGGTATGTTGTCGTAAGTCCAATATCGCTCAAAGTGCTTTATTGCGTTAAATACCTTTTTCCCTGAGCAGTTTTCCAGACATTCTTAACTCAAAAATAGCTTTCCGATCTGCTGGTAAACTGTAAGCAGTGTTTCCCATTTTAAAGGACCTGATAACGGTAAATTGAATGTAATAGAATATAACCGTGTTGTTATGTTTTAATACCTTCTTCTTCTTGTGGCGCTACAGTCCGGGGTGGACCTGGGCCTCAACCAACATGCCTCTACAGCCAGCACGATCTTTCGCCAGCTGTCTCCAGTTGCGAACTCCAAGTTGGTTGAGGTCCCTCTCCAGTTGTGTGCGCCACTTTAGTCTAGGTCGTCCTCTGTTGCGTTGTCCCAATGGCACGGATTCAAAAACTTTTCGGGCTGGAGCAGTGGTGTCCATACGCTCTACATGGCCTAGCCATCTTAAGTGTTGTATCCGTAGACGCTTAACCAGGCGGTTTCAGACGCTCACACAATACGGCAGAGAGGATCTTATATGCGATGTTCAGGAGACTTATCCCTCGGTAGTTGGCGCAGTCAAAGAGGTTTCCTTTCATGTGAACCGGGCAAACGACGCTGTGATTCCACTCATCGGGTATGCTTTCCTCCGACCATATCTTACAGATGAGCTGGTGCATGCGCCCAACCAGGTCATCTCCAGCTGCTTAAAATAGTTCTGCGGACAGTCCGTCCGCTCCAGCAGATTTATTCGACTTCAGCTTGTATATTGCTATCTTCACCTCGTCTAACTCGGGGGACGGAATGCTTGTCTATCATCGTCCAAATTGAGTGGAACATTCTGCCTAACAGCGGGATTTGGGTCGTCATCGCCGTTAAGGGTCTGCAGAAATGATCTTTTCAGATTCTCAGCACAGACTGTGACTCTACTACGAGTTGTCCACTGTGGTCCCGGCAGGCCTTGGCCCGAAACTTGTGTCCTCCGGATAGCTGTTTTACCTTTCGGTAAAACTTTCGGACCTCATTACTGTCATAGCACGTTTCCATTTCTTTTTGTTTATATAATGTGTGTGTATGAAGTTATTTACAAATTACTTGAGAAATGGAAAAAAGGAAGTTTTTTTTATGTAATGGACCTAATTAATTTGTACTCTTAATATATATGTACATGTTAAATTAGAGGTTTGGCGGAAACGAAAAGTTAAGAATTCAATGTTCGCAATCGTAAGCATAAATTCGAAAGCGTATTCAACTCTTTTGAAAATTAGTACTTGACAAATCCAGTATATAGTATAAATGTAAGTATCGACAGAATAATTTTTAAGTATTGAAATGATCAATGAATGGTAAAATAACATTTGAAAACGTCGATTTCTCGATTTCTGTGTGTTTTGAAATTCACAATTAGAACACTCAAGTTTTTCTGTTTGAAGAAAATATAATTTTACAATGGTGATAGAATATAACCGAAAAATATTAGGGCTTTCTTGAGTTAGCTACGTTTGTTGGTTTGTAAAACGATAATAGTTGCAGAGGTTTAACGTTCAAAATGTAATGGCCGGTAATTGGAAATGCAGGCTAATTTTATAAATATCCGTTTCGAAAAGAGATTCATATAGATTCAGCATTACCTAGAGGTTCCATTTCTATTTTTCATAAACTTATTTCGTTATCATTTCACAATGATGACTCATTGACTGTTTTAAGGAAGTTTTTTAAATATATTAAAGAAGATTGAGCCTATCTTAATTGGTTTCCTGTCCAATGTTTGAATTGATTGGATGCTGATCGGATTAATATATATTCGAGCTTGTTATTTTTTCTTCACGAAAATATAATTGGTTTCCGTTTCCATCCAAATGTTTTTCTGTTACAAAGCTAATTGTCCTAGTGTTTATAGACAGATAAAAAACACTTAGATGACTTTAAATATTTGATAATCTGAACTGTCATTAACCTTACTTTGGTGTATTGTTATTGATTTTTCATCAATTGGATTAAATTAAACCCTCCTTATTGGTATCGACATACAGATCTAGCTCATGGGTTGGATTGTTTCATAAGTATTTGCTGATTTTTCCTACAAACGGCGTTAATATTTTTTTTACGGCTTCGGGAAATGTTACAAATTTTTTTTATTAGCATCACTTCTCTGGGACAAAATTACAGGAATTTCGTTAATATTTTTTGTCTTGTAAGATTGACGAAAGTTTGAATTTATCAAAAGCAAGTCATCATACAAAGCATCAACAAACATATATCCTTGATTAAATTACATTCTAATGAAGTGAAAAAATGTGTTTATAAATGAATTTATATCGTTTTGAAATCGTTACATAAATTATGTTTAAAAAGAAGATTACCTTAATCTTATGGACATATAAGTAAACGACGCTTTACTGAAGAAAGGAGAAATAACTAGCACATCAAAAAACTGACCAGTTATGCAAAAACTATGCGCTAAGTCTCGGCGGCCCTGACAAGACCTAGCGCATAGTCTACAACCTACCTATTTTAGGCCCGATCTGTTTCTAAAAATCGCTAGAAAAACTTACCTGTTATATCATTTGAACTAAAGAGGGACGTTTAAGTATGAATATTAAAATAGATTTCATTTTTCAATTTAAACTTTCTTACTATACAACTGTATAGTAAGAACACATGCTTCCTTGCCAACAGTGTTATTCATATTCTATTAGTCCTAATATCTTTTATTCTCACTTTGGTTTATAGTTCCATTTGCCTTTGTATTTGTTCAACTACAATATTGTTAGTTAATATAACCATATAAAGTAAATTCTATAATAATAATATTTTTTAATATTTAATTTTAAGTCACCATAAAGACTTAATTACTTTTGACAATGTAAGCTTTCTGCATTGTAGTAATCCCATTAATATAATATGCTTTCAATTTTCTTTTCTATTATTTGTTGCGCAGTAAAAATTAAGAGCTTAGTAATTTCGGTTGAAATTGGACGATACCTTTGGAAAATCGTAAGCAGTTTAATAAGTATTAATCAGTGCAATGTAGAAGAAAGACGTCCGCGTGAAATTTGTTTTAGTCTCATGCATAGAGGACCATATCCAGTTTTGGCATTCCCACTGGACTCGTGCAATAGTCTTATCTTGACTTGACTTGACAACTAGTACTAATGGTTAACTCGTTTTAAGATGTTAAACTACAGGATTTAGTGAAATCAGGCTACTGTTAAGTCGACGTGCTGAACAAACTTTAATTCCAGGTACAAAATCAGAGAGTTACCAAAGTCAAAAAAAGAATACTGCTAACAAAGAGATCAAGCGAATTTTGGTGTTGTTACTGTTTAAAAGAGGTCTTGCCGTGAACAATTTGAGGTGTTCAGCCAGGAATCGAACCTGTACCTTCGGTGTGTGAGTGTTGCACTCTACCCTCTACGCCATCGCGACCACAATGACGTAATCTAATGAAAAACGGCTATAAACTAGAGCCATCTTGCAACTTTTTATTGTGATGATAATTTCCTGATATTTTATTTTAAACACGGTTTTTGGCATACGACTGCCACGGTTGGCTCAAATGATTTGTTCTGTTAAAACAGTAACGGTAAATATCAACTAAAAGTGATTCGCATCTAAGGCAAATTTTACATTATTCAACTACTATACGTGCACTCGCCTTTACTGATAAGACTTAATGCTCTATGAAGGAATACTATGACCTCTTGTAAATTGCCTATGAATCATTTCACGAATATAGTTACGAATTCAGTCCTCAAACATACAATAGAGTCTTAAGCAAATCTTGAATAAAGTCTGAAAGGCAATAGTCCGTCAATGCATAATCGCGTAGGAAAGAAAAATCGAATGAACGATTTCTGGGTCTTGATAACTGAAAGTGGTATTTAACAATGGAAGCCCCTTCAAATAAGCAAACAAACCACGTGCTTTAAAAAAATGAAAAATACATGAAAAAACACTTCCCATAATATTTGCTTATTTCCTTATTTTTTTTGACAAATATCCATTACGAAGCTCAGTCAATAATATTTGAAGACAATGTTTGCTTCTGATTAGTTTGTTTATACATACATTCTTAAGTAAATTCCATTCAAAATTTTCGCTCAAATAAACTTTAAAATATTTAATTATAATAAGTAACCATTTAGTAAATAACGATAATTAAAGAAATTTTCTAACTGTAAAATTGTATTAAAAACCCAGTTTTAGCGAAAAATATTTTAAACTACTAACGTTTGTACGCAAGTAAAGAATACTTATCGACTTGGTGATTTTTATGCACTTAATTTAGATTAAAATAAGCGCCACGTTTTGTTTAATCTACAATACAACGTAAGCAAACAATTGTTTTAATTTTTCTTGTCTACATAACCGTTTGAGCGACAACATGTAATAAAACTTTAAACGAAAATTAGGAAGGATTTATTCGCAAATACATATGTCACAATCATTCCAAAATCTTTAATGCTACATTCATTGCGGTTACATGCACTTCATGCAAGCAGCATCATTTTTCTTTTAATTACATACAACTTTCGACTTTAAACATTTTCCATTGAAAAGTAATACAATATTTTCATTCGATAGAACTTGAATTATGTCCAATATTATTCCTATAGAAATGTTTCCACTGTGATTTGCAATTTCTCAATGAAGTGCATATATATGTAACTTTAGACTATATCTAGGTACATTTACTGTAAGGTCTATCGCCTTCTCTGTCAGAACCCGTTTCATGAAAACACATACAGAGGTGATATATGTTTGCCTGTGGCCCTCATGCTCACAAATTCACAACGAACTACTCCTCCACACACTAAGGTCATCCACACTAAAAAGTTCATAATAATTTTCATTCATAAATTCAGGTTCCCGCTCAGCTCCAAACGCACTACAGCAACAACAAAAAATAACAAAAATAAAAGCTTACTCGCCTGATACACTCAACTCACCTCTGTTGCTGGAGGATATAAAAACGACATTCACAATGACGACAAGAATGAAAGTAGAGATAGATAGATAGAGAGATACTAGAGTATATACATCTTTAGTTTTAAAGCATCGTTGCCCTCAGATTGTCAGATTTACTATGACACTTTTTCGTGATCACGCAGAACGAACGTGTGTTGGAATACAGTGACATCGATAATATTTCAGACTAAAATCATGTTTAAGCTCAATGTAAATTTGTCTGACAGTCATCAGAACATCATATTAAAGTAATAATAATAATAATAACACTAATAATAATAATAATAATAATAATAATAATAATAATAATAATAATAATAATAATAATAATAATAATAATAATAATAATAATAATAATAATAATAATAATAATAATAATAATAATAATAATAATAATAATAATAATAATAATAATAATAATAATAATAATAATAATAATAATAATAATAATAATAATAATAATAATAATAATAATAATAATAATAATAATAATAATAATAATAATAATAATAATAATAATAATAATAATAATAATAATAATAATAATAATAATAATAATAATAATAATAATAATAATAATAATAATAATAATAATAATAATAATAATAATAATAATAATAATAATAATAATAATAATAATAATAATAATAATAATAATAATAATAATAATAATAATAATAATAATAATAATAATAATAATAATAATAATAATAATAATAATAATAATAATAATAATAATAATAATAATAATAATAATAATAATAATAATAATAATAATAATAATAATAATAATAATAATAATAATAATAATAATAATAATAATAATAATAATAATAATAATAATAATAATAATAATAATAATAATAATAATAATAATAATAATAATAATAATAATAATAATAATAATAATAATAATAATAATAATAATAATAATAATAATAATAATAATAATAATAATAATAATAATAATAATAATAATAATAATAATAATAATAATAATAATAATAATAATAATAATAATAATAATAATAATAATAATAATAATAATAATAATAATAATAATAATAATAATAATAATAATAATAATAATAATAATAATAATAATAATAATAATAATAATAATAATAATAATAATAATAATAATAATAATAATAATAATAATAATAATAATAATAATAATAATAATAATAATAATAATAATAATAATAATAATAATAATAATAATAATAATAATAATAATAATAATAATAATAATAATAATAATAATAATAATAATAATAATAATAATAATAATAATAATAATAATAATAATAATAATAATAATAATAATAATAATAATAATAATAATAATAATAATAATAATAATAATAATAATAATAATAATAATAATAATAATAATAATAATAATAATAATAATAATAATAATAATAATAATAATAATAATAATAATAATAATAATAATAATAATAATAATAATAATAATAATAATAATAATAATAATAATAATAATAATAATAATAATAATAATAATAATAATAATAATAATAATAATAATAATAATAATAATAATAATAATAATAATAATAATAATAATAATAATAATAATAATAATAATAATAATAATAATAATAATAATAATAATAATAATAATAATAATAATAATAATAATAATAATAATAATAATAATAATAATAATAATAATAATAATAATAATAATAATAATAATAATAATAATAATAATAATAATAATAATAATAATAATAATAATAATAATAATAATAATAATAATAATAATAATAATAATAATAATAATAATAATAATAATAATAATAATAATAATAATAATAATAATAATAATAATAATAATAATAATAATAATAATAATAATAATAATAATAATAATAATAATAATAATAATAATAATAATAATAATAATAATAATAATAATAATAATAATAATAATAATAATAATAATAATAATAATAATAATAATAATAATAATAATAATAATAATAATAATAATAATAATAATAATAATAATAATAATAATAATAATAATAATAATAATAATAATAATAATAATAATAATAATAATAATAATAATAATAATAATAATAATAATAATAATAATAATAATAATAATAATAATAATAATAATAATAATAATAATAATAATAATAATAATAATAATAATAATAATAATAATAATAATAATAATAATAATAATAATAATAATAATAATAATAATAATAATAATAATAATAATAATAATAATAATAATAATAATAATAATAATAATAATAATAATAATAATAATAATAATAATAATAATAATAATAATAATAATAATAATAATAATAATAATAATAATAATAATAATAATAATAATAATAATAATAATAATAATAATAATAATAATAATAATAATAATAATAATAATAATAATAATAATAATAATAATAATAATAATAATAATAATAATAATAATAATAATAATAATAATAATAATAATAATAATAATAATAATAATAATAATAATAATAATAATAATAATAATAATAATAATAATAATAATAATAATAATAATAATAATAATAATAATAATAATAATAATAATAATAATAATAATAATAATAATAATAATAATAATAATAATAATAATAATAATAATAATAATAATAATAATAATAATAATAATAATAATAATAATAATAATAATAATAATAATAATAATAATAATAATAATAATAATAATAATAATAATAATAATAATAATAATAATAATAATAATAATAATAATAATAATAATAATAATAATAATAATAATAATAATAATAATAATAATAATAATAATAATAATAATAATAATAATAATAATAATAATAATAATAATAATAATAATAATAATAATAATAATAATAATAATAATAATAATAATAATAATAATAATAATAATAATAATAATAATAATAATAATAATAATAATAATAATAATAATAATAATAATAATAATAATAATAATAATAATAATAATAATAATAATAATAATAATAATAATAATAATAATAATAATAATAATAATAATAATAATAATAATAATAATAATAATAATAATAATAATAATAATAATAATAATAATAATAATAATAATAATAATAATAATAATAATAATAATAATAATAATAATAATAATAATAATAATAATAATAATAATAATAATAATAATAATAATAATAATAATAATAATAATAATAATAATAATAATAATAATAATAATAATAATAATAATAATAATAATAATAATAATAATAATAATAATAATAATAATAATAATAATAATAATAATAATAATAATAATAATAATAATAATAATAATAATAATAATAATAATAATAATAATAATAATAATAATAATAATAATAATAATAATAATAATAATAATAATAATAATAATAATAATAATAATAATAATAATAATAATAATAATAATAATAATAATAATAATAATAATAATAATAATAATAATAATAATAATAATAATAATAATAATAATAATAATAATAATAATAATAATAATAATAATAATAATAATAATAATAATAATAATAATAATAATAATAATAATAATAATAATAATAATAATAATAATAATAATAATAATAATAATAATAATAATAATAATAATAATAATAATAATAATAATAATAATAATAATAATAATAATAATAATAATAATAATAATAATAATAATAATAATAATAATAATAATAATAATAATAATAATAATAATAATAATAATAATAATAATAATAATAATAATAATAATAATAATAATAATAATAATAATAATAATAATAATAATAATAATAATAATAATAATAATAATAATAATAATAATAATAATAATAATAATAATAATAATAATAATAATAATAATAATAATAATAATAATAATAATAATAATAATAATAATAATAATAATAATAATAATAATAATAATAATAATAATAATAATAATAATAATAATAATAATAATAATAATAATAATAATAATAATAATAATAATAATAATAATAATAATAATAATAATAATAATAATAATAATAATAATAATAATAATAATAATAATAATAATAATAATAATAATAATAATAATAATAATAATAATAATAATAATAATAATAATAATAATAATAATAATAATAATAATAATAATAATAATAATAATAATAATAATAATAATAATAATAATAATAATAATAATAATAATAATAATAATAATAATAATAATAATAATAATAATAATAATAATAATAATAATAATAATAATAATAATAATAATAATAATAATAATAATAATAATAATAATAATAATAATAATAATAATAATAATAATAATAATAATAATAATAATAATAATAATAATAATAATAATAATAATAATAATAATAATAATAATAATAATAATAATAATAATAATAATAATAATAATAATAATAATAATAATAATAATAATAATAATAATAATAATAATAATAATAATAATAATAATAATAATAATAATAATAATAATAATAATAATAATAATAATAATAATAATAATAATAATAATAATAATAATAATAATAATAATAATAATAATAATAATAATAATAATAATAATAATAATAATAATAATAATAATAATAATAATAATAATAATAATAATAATAATAATAATAATAATAATAATAATAATAATAATAATAATAATAATAATAATAATAATAATAATAATAATAATAATAATAATAATAATAATAATAATAATAATAATAATAATAATAATAATAATAATAATAATAATAATAATAATAATAATAATAATAATAATAATAATAATAATAATAATAATAATAATAATAATAATAATAATAATAATAATAATAATAATAATAATAATAATAATAATAATAATAATAATAATAATAATAATAATAATAATAATAATAATAATAATAATAATAATAATAATAATAATAATAATAATAATAATAATAATAATAATAATAATAATAATAATAATAATAATAATAATAATAATAATAATAATAATAATAATAATAATAATAATAATAATAATAATAATAATAATAATAATAATAATAATAATAATAATAATAATAATAATAATAATAATAATAATAATAATAATAATAATAATAATAATAATAATAATAATAATAATAATAATAATAATAATAATAATAATAATAATAATAATAATAATAATAATAATAATAATAATAATAATAATAATAATAATAATAATAATAATAATAATAATAATAATAATAATAATAATAATAATAATAATAATAATAATAATAATAATAATAATAATAATAATAATAATAATAATAATAATAATAATAATAATAATAATAATAATAATAATAATAATAATAATAATAATAATAATAATAATAATAATAATAATAATAATAATAATAATAATAATAATAATAATAATAATAATAATAATAATAATAATAATAATAATAATAATAATAATAATAATAATAATAATAATAATAATAATAATAATAATAATAATAATAATAATAATAATAATAATAATAATAATAATAATAATAATAATAATAATAATAATAATAATAATAATAATAATAATAATAATAATAATAATAATAATAATAATAATAATAATAATAATAATAATAATAATAATAATAATAATAATAATAATAATAATAATAATAATAATAATAATAATAATAATAATAATAATAATAATAATAATAATAATAATAATAATAATAATAATAATAATAATAATAATAATAATAATAATAATAATAATAATAATAATAATAATAATAATAATAATAATAATAATAATAATAATAATAATAATAATAATAATAATAATAATAATAATAATAATAATAATAATAATAATAATAATAATAATAATAATAATAATAATAATAATAATAATAATAATAATAATAATAATAATAATAATAATAATAATAATAATAATAATAATAATAATAATAATAATAATAATAATAATAATAATAATAATAATAATAATAATAATAATAATAATAATAATAATAATAATAATAATAATAATAATAATAATAATAATAATAATAATAATAATAATAATAATAATAATAATAATAATAATAATAATAATAATAATAATAATAATAATAATAATAATAATAATAATAATAATAATAATAATAATAATAATAATAATAATAATAATAATAATAATAATAATAATAATAATAATAATAATAATAATAATAATAATAATAATAATAATAATAATAATAATAATAATAATAATAATAATAATAATAATAATAATAATAATAATAATAATAATAATAATAATAATAATAATAATAATAATAATAATAATAATAATAATAATAATAATAATAATAATAATAATAATAATAATAATAATAATAATAATAATAATAATAATAATAATAATAATAATAATAATAATAATAATAATAATAATAATAATAATAATAATAATAATAATAATAATAATAATAATAATAATAATAATAATAATAATAATAATAATAATAATAATAATAATAATAATAATAATAATAATAATAATAATAATAATAATAATAATAATAATAATAATAATAATAATAATAATAATAATAATAATAATAATAATAATAATAATAATAATAATAATAATAATAATAATAATAATAATAATAATAATAATAATAATAATAATAATAATAATAATAATAATAATAATAATAATAATAATAATAATAATAATAATAATAATAATAATAATAATAATAATAATAATAATAATAATAATAATAATAATAATAATAATAATAATAATAATAATAATAATAATAATAATAATAATAATAATAATAATAATAATAATAATAATAATAATAATAATAATAATAATAATAATAATAATAATAATAATAATAATAATAATAATAATAATAATAATAATAATAATAATAATAATAATAATAATAATAATAATAATAATAATAATAATAATAATAATAATAATAATAATAATAATAATAATAATAATAATAATAATAATAATAATAATAATAATAATAATAATAATAATAATAATAATAATAATAATAATAATAATAATAAATAATAATAATAATAATAATAATAATAATAATAATAATAATAATAATAATAATAATAATAATAATAATAATAATAATAATAATAATAATAATAATAATAATAATAATAATAATAATAATAATAATAATAATAATAATAATAATAATAATAATAATAATAATAATAATAATAATAATAATAATAATAATAATAATAATAATAATAATAATAATAATAATAATAATAATAATAATAATAATAATAATAATAATAATAATAATAATAATAATAATAATAATAATAATAATAATAATAATAATAATAATAATAATAATAATAATAATAATAATAATAATAATAATAATAATAATAATAATAATAATAATAATAATAATAATAATAATAATAATAATAATAATAATAATAATAATAATAATAATAATAATATAATAATAATAATAATAATAATAATAATAATAATAATAATAATAATAATAATAATAATAATAATAATAATAATAATAATAATAATAATAATAATAATAATAATAATAATAATAATAATAATAATAATAATAATAATAATAATAATAATAATAATAATAATAATAATAATAATAATAATAATAATAATAATAATAATAATAATAAATAATAATAATAATAATAATAATAATAATAATAATAATAATAATAATAATAATAATAATAATAATAATAATAATAATAATAATAATAATAATAATAATAATAATAATAATAATAATAATAATAATAATAATAATAATAATAATAATAATAATAATAATAATAATAATAATAATAATAATAATAATAATAATAATAATAATAATAATAATAATAATAATAATAATAATAATAATAATAATAATAATAATAATAATAATAATAATAATAATAATAATAATAATAATAATAATAATAATAATAATAATAATAATAATAATAATAATAATAATAATAATAATAATAATAATAATAATAATAATAATAATAATAATAATAATAATAATAATAATAATAATAATAATAATAATAATAATAATAATAATAATAATAATAATAATAATAATAATAATAATAATAATAATAATAATAATAATAATAATAATAATAATAATAATAATAATAATAATAATAATAATAATAATAATAATAATAATAATAATAATAATAATAATAATAATAATAATAATAAAAATAATAATAATAATAATAATAATAATAATAATAATAATAATAATAATAATAATAATAATAATAATAATAATAATAATAATAATAATAATAATATAATAATAATAATAATAATAATAATAATAATAATAATAATAATAATAATAATAATAATAATAATAATAATAATAATAATAATAATAATAATAATAATAATAATAATAATAATAATAATAATAATAATAATAATAATAATAATAATAATAATAATAATAATAATAATAATAATAATAATAATAATAATAATAATAATAATAATAATAATAATAATAATAATAATAATAATAATAATAATAATAATAATAATAATAATAATAATAATAATAATAATAATAATAATAATAATAATAATAATAATAATAATAATAATAATAATAATAATAATAATAATAATAATAATAATAATAATAATAATAATAATAATAATAATAATAATAATAATAATAATAATAATAATAATAATAATAATAATAATAATAATAATAATAATAATAATAATAATAATAATAATAATAATAATAATAATAATAATAATAATAATAATAATAATAATAATAATAATAATAATAATAATAATAATAATAATAATAATAATAATAATAATAATAATAATAATAATAATAATAATAATAATAATAATAATAATAATAATAATAATAATAATAATAATAATAATAATAATAATAATAATAATAATAATAATAATAATAATAATAATAATAATAATAATATAATAATAATAATAATAATAATAATAATAATAATAATAATAATAATAATAATAATAATAATAATAATAATAATAATAATAATAATAATATAATAATAATAATAATAATAATAATAATAATAATAATAATAATAATAATAATAATAATAATAATAATAATAATAATA
>OY019130.1:40433343-40443138 GCA_955652365.1 Eristalinus aeneus
CTTGTGTTGATTTGTGGGTTACGCACGATCTTCTCGAGGATGATGTTAAAGAAGTCACAAGACAGTGCGTCGCCTTATCTAAAACCTTTATTTACATTGAAGGTCTCGGTGAGTTCGGTACCGACCTTGACGGAGCAGTGAGAGCTCTCCATCGTCATCCTACACAATCTGACGAGTTTGGTAGGAATGCCAAAACTAGACATAGCACTGTATAGCTCGTCTCTATGCACACTGTCATATGCAGCCTTGAAATCGACGAATAGATGGTGAGTGTCAATTTGCATTTCTTGGGTCTTTTCCAGCATCTGCAGTAATGTGAAGATCTGGTCTATTGTGGACTTCCCTGGCCTGAAACCAGGGACCTATCAGGTCATGGACAAATGGTTTCAGACGCTCACACAATACGGCAGAGAGGATCTTGACTAATCCCTCTGTAGTTGGCGCAGTCAAAGGGATCTCCTTTCTTGTGGACCGGGCAAACGACGCTGACATGCCACTCATCGGGCATGCTTTCCTCCGACCATATCTTACAGATGAGCTGGTGCATGCGCCCTATCAGGTCATCTCCAGCTGCTTTAAATAGTCCTGCGGACAGTCCGTCCGCTCCAGCAGCTTTGTTCGACTTTAGCTTGGATATTGCTATCTTCACCACGTCTAAGTCGGGTGAACGGAATGTTTATCTATCATCGTCCAAATTGAGTGGAACATTCTGCCTAACAACTGTATTTGGCCCGTTAAGGGTCTGCAGAAATGATCTTTCCAGATTCTCAGCACAGACTGCGACTCTACTCCGAGTTGTCCACTTTGGTCCCGGCAGGCCTTGGTCCGAACCTTGTGTCCTCCGGATAGCTGTTTTACCTTTCGGTAAAACTTTCGGACTTCATTCCTGCCAAAACACCTTTCCATTTTCTCGACCGCGCGCTTCTCATGCTCCTTCTTCTTCCTTCTGAGAAGTAGGTGCTCTTAACTTCTTCTCTGTTCGTAGAGTTCACGAATATGGGTTCCTTCTGGGTGGTGACGTGAAACCCAGCACATCAGTGGCAGCATATTTGATGGCTTCTTGACAACGTTTCCATTCTTCTTCTATGCTTAGTACAGGAAGCGTCGAACTCTGAGCGAGTTTCAGAGAGACTCGGTCGGCAAAGTTCCCAGCAATCAGCTGCGATTGTAGCTTTTCGACGTCAAACCGTGTTGGCCTATCTCGACTCCGTTGCTGTCTCGATATCCGGGTTCTTACCTTGGCTACAACAAGGTGATGATCCGAGTCAATGTTTGCACCTCGGAAGGTTCGGACATCGAGAATACTGGAGGAGTGTCTGACGTTGATCGCAACGTGATCAATCTGGTTGACGGTTGATTGATCAGGAGATCGCCAGGTTCCTTTGTGAATGTCCAGGTGTGGGAACCGCGTGCTAGCAACAGAGAGGTTTCGCCCCGAGGTGAAGTCCAACAGCCTGAGTAGGTGGGGCATCGATCTTCTAGGAGATCATAGAAGTCATCCTTGATGTTGTCATCCTTCTCCTCTGTCGGGGCGTGAGCGCATATTAGGCTGATGTTCCCGAATGTAGCCCTGATGCGGATTGTCATGAGGCGTTGCTGACTGGGTAGTAGCTCAAGACTTTTTGCCTAAGTCTGCCTCGAACAACAAATCCGCATCCGAATAAGCGCTGCCTTCTCTCTCTATAGCAATTGCTGTAGTAGATATCGCAGTTCTTCATCGCTATTATGCCAGGCCCATCCATTATGTCAGCTTTGTAGCTGTCAAGGGCCTCCGCAAGTTGTTCGGCTGCACGTGGCCTGTTAAGGGACCTTACATTCCACGTGCAAAACCGAAAATCTTTATCCTTAAAACGTTTGCTGGGGTCGTCAACAGTTGATCCTTCACTATCCGATTCATGATGTTGTGTATGAACTATATGATTTTTACGTGGTGAGGAAGTTACCCTCACGCACAACCCACAGCCTGGTAGGCCAGGATCATTATTTCAATCCTCGGGCAGAGGGGGTCCACTTGGAGGCTGTATGTCAACTTGACCTTTGCACTAACGAGGATTGCCTTGGCAGCTCGCCATGTTGAGCGCAATCAACGCCGTTACCTCGCGTGCATAGACCCATGCCAACTAATAATAATAATCATAATAATAATAATAATAATAATAATAATAATAATAATAATAATAATAATAATAATAATAATAATAATAATAATAATAATAATAATAATAATAATAATAATAATAATAATAATAATAATAATAACAATAATAATAATAATAATAATAATAATAATAATAATAATAATAATAATAATAATAATAATAATAATAATAATAATAATAATAATAATAATAATAATAATAATAATAATAATAATAATAATAATAATAATAATAATAATAAATAATAATAATAATAATAATAATAATAATAATAATAATAATAATAATAATAATAATAATAATAATAATAATAATAATAATAATAATAATAATAATAATAATAATAATAATAATAATAATAATAATAATAATAATAATAATAATAATAATAATAATAATAATAATAATAATAATAATAATAATAATAATAATAATAATAATAATATTAATAATAATAATAATAATAATAATAATAATAATAATAATATTAATAATAATAATAATAATAATAATAATATTAATAATAATAATAATAATAATAATAATAATAATAATGATAATAATAATAATAATAATAATAATAATAATAATAATAATAATAATAATAATAATAATAATAATAATAATAATAATAATAATAATAATAATAATAATAATAATAATAATAATAATAATAATAATAATAATAATAATAATAATAATAATAATAATAATAATAATAATAATAATATAATAATAATAATAATAATAATAATAATAATAATAAATAATAATAATAATAATAATAATAATAATAATAATAATAATAATAATAATAATAATAATAATAATAATAATCATAATAATAATAATAATAATAATAATAATAATAATAATAATAATAATAATAATAATAATAATAATAAAATAATAATAATAATAATAATAATAATAATAATAATAATAATAATAATAATAATAATAATAATAATAATAATAATAATAATAATAATAATAATAATAATAATAATAATAATAATAATAATAATAATAATAATAATAATAATAATAATAATAATAATAATAATAATAATAATAATAATAATAATAATAATAATAATAATAATAATAATAATAATAATAATAATAATAATAATAATAATAATAATAATAATAATAATAATAATAATAATAATAATAATAATAATAATAATAATAATAATAGTAATAATAATTCTTCTTCTTCTTCTTGTGGCGCTACAGTCCGGGGTGGACCTGGGCCTCAACCAACATGCCTCTCCAGCCAGTACGATCTTTCGCCAGCTGTCTCCAGTTGCGCACTCCAAGTTGGTTTAGGTCCTTATCCACTTGTGTGCGCCACTTTACCCTAGGTCGTCCTCTGTTGCGCTGTCCCAAAGGCTCGGATTCAAAGACTTTTCGGGCCGGAGCAGTGGTGTCCATACGCTCTACATGGCCTAGCCATCTTAAGCGTTGTATCCGTAGACGCTTGACCAGGTTCATGTCGCTGTACAGCCTATAGAGTTCGTCATTAAATGTTCTCCTCCAGATGCCATCAACGCAAACAGGACCAAAAAGACTAAGGGCTTCCTCATCCGCCTTTGCTAACGTCCAAGATTCTGCGACATATAGTAGGACGGGGATGATCAAGCTATTATATTAAGCGAGCTTGGTCCTTCGAGAGAGGGCTTTATTACTCAATTGCCTCTTGAGCCCAAAGAAACAGCGATTGGCAAGAGTGATTCTGCGTTTGATTTCGGTACTGATGTTGTTGTCCCTGTTTACCGCGGAGCCGAGGTAGACGAAGTTCTTAACTACCTCGAAGTTTCTGCTGCCTAGTGTGACGCTCCGTCCGAGACGTCGATGTTGTGTGTCCTTCCTTGATGGCAGCATGTACTTCGTTTTGCCCTCATTTACCACTAGACCCATTTTAGCCGCTTCCGCTTCAATGTCAGCAAACGCCTCATTGACGGCTCGCTGTGTTCGTCCAATCACGTCAATGTCATCTGCGTAAGCTAGCAATTGAACTGACTTTTGGAAGATCGTGCCTCTTGTGTTGATTTGTGGGTTACGCACGATCTTCTCGAGGATGATGTTAAAGAAGTCACAAGACAGTGCGTCGCCTTATCTAAAACCTTTATTTACATTGAAGGTCTCGGTGAGTTCGGTACCGACCTTGACGGAGCAGCGAGAGCTCTCCATCGTCATCCTACACAATCTGACGAGTTTGGTAGGAATGCCAAAACTAGACATAGCACTGTATAGCTCGTCTCTATGCACACTGTCATATGCAGCCTTGAAATCGACGAATAGATGGTGAGTGTCAATTTGCATTTCTTGGGTCTTTTCCAGCATCTGCAGTAATGTGAAGATCTGGTCTATTGTGGACTTCCCTGGCCTGAAACCAGGGACCTATCAGGTCATGGACAATTGGTTTCAGACGCTCACACAATACGGCAGAGAGGATCTTGACTAATCCCTCTGTAGTTGGCGCAGTCAAAGGGATCTCCTTTCTTGTGGACCGGGCAAACGACGCTGACATGCCACTCATCGGGCATGCTTTCCTCCGACCATATCTTACAGATGAGCTGGTGCATGCGCCCTATCAGGTCATCTCCAGCTGCTTTAAATAGTCCTGCGGACAGTCCGTCCGCTCCAGCAGCTTTGTTCGACTTTAGCTTGGATATTGCTATCTTCACCACGTCTAAGTCGGGTGAACGGAATGTTTATCTATCATCGTCCAAATTGAGTGGAACATTCTGCCTAACAACTTTATTTGGCCCGTTAAGGGTCTGCAGAAATGATCTTTCCAGATTCTCAGCACAGACTGCGACTCTACTCCGAGTTGTCCACTTTGGTCCCGGCAGGCCTTGGTCCGAACCTTGTGTCCTCCGGATAGCTGTTTTACCTTTCGGTAAAACTTTCGGACTTCATTCCTGCCAAAACACCTTTCCATTTTCTCGACCGCTTCTTCTCTGTTCGTAGAGTTCACGAATATGGGTTCCTTCTGGGTGGTGACGTGAAACCCAGCACATCAGTGGCAGCATATTTGATGGCTTCTTGACAACGTTTCCATTCTTCTTCTATGATTAGTACAGGAAGCGTCGAACTCTGAGCGAGTTTCAGAGAGACTCGGTCGGCAAAGTTCCCAGCAATCAGCTGCGATTGCAGCTTTTCGACGTCAAACCGTTTTGGCCTATCTCGACTCCGTTGCTGTCTCGATATCCGGGTTCTTACCTTGGCTACAACAAGGTGATGATCCGAGTCAATGTTTGCACCTCGGAAGGTTCGGACATCGAGAATACTGGAGGAGTGTCTGACGTTGATCGCAACGTGATCAATCTGGTTGACGGTTGATTGATCAGGAGATCGCCAGGTTCCTTTGTGAATGTCCAGGTGTGGGAACCGCGTGCTAGCAACAGAGAGGTTTCGCCCCGAGGCGAAGTCCAACAGCCTGAGTAGGTGGGGCATCGATCGTACGTTCTTTCTAGGAGATCATAGAAGTCATCCTTGATGTTGTCATCCTTCTCCTCTGTCGGGGCGTGAGCGCATATTAGGCTGATGTTCCCGAATGTAGCCCTGATGCGGATTGTCATGAGGCGTTTGCTGACTGGGTAGTAGCTCAAGACTTTTTGCCTAAGTCTGCCTCGAACAACAAATCCGCATCCGAATAAGCGCTGCCTTCTCTCTCTATAGCAATTGCTGTAGTAGATATCGCAGTTCTTCATCGCTATTATGCCAGGCCCATCCATTATGTCAGCTTTGTAGCTGTCAAGGGCCTCCGCAAGTTGTTCGGCTGCACGTGGCCTGTTAAGGGACCTTACATTCCACGTGCAAAACCGAAAATCTTTATCCTTAAAACGTTTGCTGGGGTCGTCAACAGTTGATCCTTCACTATCCGATTCATGATGTTGTCTATGAACTATATGATTTTTACGTGGTGAGGAAGTTACCCTCACGCACAACCCACAGCCTGGTAGGCCAGGATCATTATTTCAATCCTCGGGCAGAGGGGGTCCACTTGGAGGCTGTATGTCAACTTGACCTTTGCACTAACGAGGATTGCCTTGGCAGCTCGCCATGTTGAGCGCAATCAACGCCGTTACCTCGCGTGCATAGACCCATGCCAACTAATAATAATAATCATAATAATAATAATAATAATAATAATAATAATAATAATAATAATAATAATAATAATAATAATAATAATAATAATAATAATAATAATAATAATAATAATAATAATAATAATAATAATAATAATAATAATAATAATAATAATAATAATAATAATAATAATAATAATAATAATAATAATAATAATAATAATAATAATAATAATAATAATAATAATAATAATAATAATAATAATAATAATAATAATAATAATAATAATAATAATAATAATAATAATAATAATAATAATACTAATAATAATAATAATAATAATAATAATAATAATAATAATAATAATAATAATAATAATAATAATAATAATAATAATAATAATAATAATAATAATAATAATAATAATAATAATAATAATAATAATACTAATAATAATAATAATAATAATAATAATAATAATAATAATAATAATAATAATAATAATAATAATAATAATAATAATAATAATAATAATAATAATAATAATAATAATAATAATAATAATAATAATAATAATAATAATAATAATAATAATAATAATAATAATAATAATAATAATAATAATAATAATAATAATAATAATAATAATAATAATAATAATAATAATAATAATAATAATAATAATAATAATAATAATAATAATAATAATAATAATAATAATAATAATAATAATAATAATAATAATAATAATAATAATAATAATAATAATAATAATAATAATAATAATAATAATAATAATAATAATAATAATAATAATAATAATAATAATAATAATAATAATAATAATAATAATAATAATAATAATAATAATAATAATAATAATAATAATAATAATAATAATAATAATAATAATAATAATAATAATAATAATAATAATAATAATAATAATAATAATAATAATAATAATAATAATAATAATAATAATAATAATAATAATAATAATAATAATAATAATAATAATAATAATAATAATAATAATAATAATAATAATAATAATAATAATAATAATAATAATAATAATAATAATAATAATAATAATAATAATAATAATAATAATAATAATAATAATAATAATAATAATAATAATAATAATAATAATAATAATAATAATAATAATAATAATAATAATAATAATAATAATAATAATAATAATAATAATAATAATAATAATAATAATAATAATAATAATAATAATAATAATAATAATAATAATAATAATAATAATAATAATAATAATAATAATAATAATAATAATAATAATAATAATAATAATAATAATAATAATAATAATAATAATAATAATAATAATAATAATAATAATAATAATAATAATAATAATAATAATAATAATAATAATAATAATAATAATAATAATAATAATAATAATAATAATAATAATAATAATAATAATAATAATAATAATAATAATAATAATAATAATAATAATAATAATAATAATAATAATAATAATAATAATAATAATAATAATAATAATAATAATAATAATAATAATAATAATAATAATAATAATAATAATAATAATAATAATAATAATAATAATAATAATAATAATAATAATAATAATAATAATAATAATAATAATAATAATAATAATAATAATAATAATAATAATAATAATAATAATAATAATAATAATAATAATAATAATAATAATAATAATAATAATAATAATAATAATAATAATAATAATAATAATAATAATAATAATAATAATAATAATAATAATAATAATAATAATAATAATAATAATAATAATAATAATAATAATAATAATAATAATAATAATAATAATAATAATAATAATAATAATAATAATAATAATAATAATAATAATAATAATAATAATAATAATAATAATAATAATAATAATAATAATAATAATAATAATAATAATAATAATAATAATAATAATAATAATAATAATAATAATAATAATAATAATAATAATAATAATAATAATAATAATAATAATAATAATAATAATAATAATAATAATAATAATAATAATAATAATAATAATAATAATAATAATAATAATAATAATAATAATAATAATAATAATAATAATAATAATAATAATAATAATAATAATAATAATAATAATAATAATAATAATAATAATAATAATAATAATAATAATAATAATAATAATAATAATAATAATAATAATAATAATAATAATAATAATAATAATAATAATAATAATAATAATAATAATAATAATAATAATAATAATAATAATAATAATAATAATAATAATAATAATAATAATAATAATAATAATAATAATAATAATAATAATAATAATAATAATAATAATAATAATAATAATAATAATAATAATAATAATAATAATAATAATAATAATAATAATAATAATAATAATAATAATAATAATAATAATAATAATTAATAATATAATAATAATAATAATACTAATAATAATAATAATAATAATAATAATAATAATAATAATAATAATAATAATACTAATAATAATAATAATAATAATAATACTAATAATAATAATAATAATAATAATAATAATAATAATAATAATAATAATAATAATAATAATAATAATAATAATAATAATAATAATAATAATAATAATAATAATAATAATAATAATAATAATATAATAATAATAATAATAATAATAATAATAATAATAATAATAATAATAATAATAATAATAATAATAATAATAATAATAATAATAATAATAATAATAATAATAATAATAATAATAATAATAATAATAATAATAATAATAATAATAATATAATAATAATAATAATAATAATAATAATAATAATAATAATAATAATAATAATAATAATAATAATAATAATAATAATAATAATAATAATAATAATAATAATAATAATAATAATAATAATAATAATAATAATAATAATAATAATAATAATAATAATAATAATAATAATAATAATAATAATAATAATAATAATAATAATAATAATAATATAATAATAATAATAATAATAATAATAATAATAATAATAATAATAATAATAATAATAATAATAATAATAATAATAATAATAATAATAATAATAATAATAATAATAATAATAATAATAATAATAATAATAATAATAATAATAATAATAATAATAATAATAATAATAATAATAATAATAATAATAATAATAATAATAATAATAATAATAATAATAATAATAATAATAATAATAATAATAATAATAATAATAATAATAATAATAATAATAATAATAATAATAATAATAATAATAATAATAATAATAATAATAATAATAATAATAATAATAATAATAATAATAATAATAATAATAATAATAATAATAATAATAATAATAATAATAATAATAATAATAATAATAATAATAATAATAATAATAATAATAATAATAATAATAATAATAATAATAATAATAATAAT